>JAPYZK010000296.1:0-30463 GCA_030522785.1 Platygaster equestris
TCACACAACTGAGTTGCTCTTCTGCGTCATCTTTTTTCAATGACATTCGTCATCCACATACACCATCTGCCGCCATCTTGAATCTGAACCGTGCCTTTCCTGAACCGAGTCCGATACCCCGAACATTGTGGAACATACTATACCACGGTGTGCTTTCACTGCTTTCATTTTCAATAATTGTCAACCGTTGTCAATAAACATTATACAGCGAAAAACGAACGAGACAAATTGTAATAATGGCAGCTGCCGCAGTAGTAGACGTGCGGGAAAAAGCCCTCCAGGATTACAGAAAAAAACTCCTGGAGCATAAGGAAGTCGAGTCTCGCCTCAAGGAGAGTGAGTATTTTACGATAGCGTTTGACACTTACACCTAACCTCACTTCAGTGGTGACAATCGAAATATCGTTTTATTTGAGGAATATGAGATTAATTTCTCATTGCATCAAAATTGCATGCCAGTTCGTCAGAAATGGATATTAAGTTTTAATTTCTGAATGTTGCTTTACATTGTTCCAACTGAAAATAACTCAAGGATGCATTATGTTGATTAAATTGATTGACTCTCGAAATAGTTGAAAATATTCAAAAATCAAATAATGCGAGTACACTTGTAGGGATGTATATATATATTTATTTATTTATGTATTCAGAATAGTACCTTTTAATGAATTTATTGAAATAATTACTTATGTTCGAATTATTTCTAGTGCGAGAGCATCTCAAAGATTTGACGAAGCAGTATGACAAATCGGAAAATGATTTAAAAGCTCTTCAAAGTGTTGGGCAGGTGAGAAGAATGGAATTCAAATGTACATTTATCGATTCATCAACATTCTATTTTTTACTTCGGTAAAAAACTGTTTTTTTTTCGAGGTATCTACAATGCATGGTAAAAATTATTTTTCAGATCGTTGGGGAAGTTCTCAAACAATTAACAGAAGATAAATGTAAGTTCAATTTAATTTGCATTGAATCATGTATAATAATCGTTATTGATTTTTTTTATTCTAATTATATTTCATTTATTACTAAAGCTCTTTTTCAGAAAATTAACGGATGAAAAAAATATCCAGGAATAACTGTTTGGAATTTGTTAATTTTTTAAGCTGAAACTTGCCAAAATTCTTATCATTTTTTGAGAAACGAAAAAAATTGTACAATATAAAATTTTTAGGTTGTAAGTTTAACACATCACAACTTTTTCATTAGACATTACATTATTCAGTCTGAATAGGAAAAAAAAGATATATCTCAAAATCGACACATTTTTTCTTCACATTGGATGCCACATTGATCAAACACCAATTAAATGAAAAAAATGTTTCAGTTATTGTGAAAGCAACAAATGGCCCGCGTTATGTGGTTGGGTGCAGACGACAATTGGACAAAAACAAGCTCAAATCGGGAACAAGAGTCGCCCTGGACATGACGACCCTCACGATAATGCGTTATTTGCCGAGAGAGGTCGATCCATTGGTTTACAATATGTCCCACGAGGATCCAGGCGAAGTCAAGTATGCCGCCATTGGAGGACTGAGCGAGCAAATTCGCGAACTTCGCGAAGTCATCGAACTTCCTCTGCTGAACCCTGAACTCTTCCAGAGGGTAGGGATCACTCCCCCGAAAGGTTGCTTGCTTTACGGACCACCAGGAACAGGGAAAACTTTGCTGGCTCGAGCGGTCGCCAGCCAGTTGGACGCCAATTTTTTGAAAGTCGTTTCCAGCGCCATTGTCGATAAATACATTGGAGAGTCCGCGAGACTGATCAGGGAAATGTTCAATTACGCGAGGGATCATCAGCCTTGCATTATTTTCATGGATGAAATCGACGCTATTGGTAACGTCTTAATGAAGATGAAAATGTAGAAACGATGTTGCGCTTGAATTTTCAATTTTACTCATTTGGACTGTGTATTTTCAATTTTACTCATTTTTGTAACTGTGTTGCAAAGAATGGTTTACATGCTTTATTTATTTTTGAAAATGTCTCGAATTGAAGAAAACAATTTTCTTCGGCCATTATAATTGAATTTGAATCCATTGATATATTTGAATGGAAAATTGGTTGGTTTTAGGTGGGCGTCGATTCTCTGAGGGAACAAGTGCAGATCGTGAAATTCAGAGAACTCTCATGGAGCTGCTGAACCAGATGGACGGTTTTGATTCTCTGGGTCAAGTGAAAATGATCATGGCCACTAACCGACCCGATACTTTGGATCCTGCTCTTCTGCGACCTGGAAGATTGGACAGAAAAATCGAGATCCCTTTGCCTAATGAACAAGCTAGATTGGAAATTTTGAAAATCCATGCTGGGCCTATTGCCAAACATGGGGAAATTGGTGAATGACATTTTTTTATGCAGGCTGAACCTGTATTAATTAATTAAATGAATGATTGAGATTTTTCAACTCTATTCAGATTTGAAAAGGCCTAAAAAATGTAAATATGTTGATAATTTTTGTGATTTTAGATTATGAAGCAGTTGTGAAACTATCAGACGGCTTCAACGGCGCTGACTTGAGGAATGTTTGCACTGAAGCAGGATTGTTTGCCATACGTTTGGAACGCGAGTACGTCATTCAAGAAGATTTTATGAAAGCTGTCAGAAAAGTATCGGACAACAAGAAACTCGAATCGAAATTAGATTACAAACCGGTCTAAAGAAGCATTTTCTACTTTTGAACTTTTCGTTGAATCATCAATTTCATCTTTGTATAACAAAGAGTAAAACCTAAATATATAAACTTACAATTTACTTGAGTATGAGATTCATTGCTTGTGGTTTTCATCGTGATTTCATTCAATTTAGTGGATTATTCTAGATTTTACACAAAACGATGTTTCCAAAATTGAAATTTATTGCTAACAACCATTTTCAAATTTAAATTTTGTCTATAAACTATCATCAGTAGTCAGTCAAGAGATTTTATGAGGCGATTTTTTTTTCTTTCCTGATACTCTTGTACATTGTCAAATCTTCTCTTGTACAAAGTAGGAATCATTTTTCTACAATTGGCGTTGCTTCTGATTTTTTTCCAAGACTCGTTGAGTTTTTTCAATGTGGTATCAATTTCGTTGTTTCTGACCAAATTGCCATGTTGAAATTCATACACAGTGAAAGCTTCATCATTCAAAACCCACAATTTGTTATTTGCGAACGAACATTCTAGTGGCTCATTTCCAACATTGATAAATGTCAGGAAATTAAAATCGGTGTTTGAAATGGTGTAGGCAACTATTCTGGAACTGCCATAAAAACTTGCTACCACAATTGACGAAGTCTCGTTTAGCTGCAAAAGCCTTGCATGTTTGACAGGAAGAACTTGAACTCTCTCGTCGAAATCGTCAATTTTCATGTTTTGGTTGAATTGTTCGATTTCGTCTTGCAAAAGGTGCTCGCTAAAATCGACTGTTGCTACTTCTGCGCCTGTTTTGTAGTCCCAGAGTTTGAAGAGTCCGTCACCTCCAGCGGATATGATGATGGATTTGTCATGCGGCAGCTCGCCAATACTTGTGACAAATTTTGTGTGTCCCAGGCAGTAGGATACAATGTTGTAACAGTTGGGGAACATGGATACCCTGATTTTTTCATCTCTGTTGAGGAAGAAAATTTACAGTTTTTGATATTTTTTTATAATTAAATTTTTTTTGTAGTTTTGGTAAACAATCAGTATACATTCTTAATGAATTATGATATTCTTCAAATTCATTGAGTCATACATAGAATTTTATTGCAACTTTGATTGATTATGCAAATTTATCATTTACATTATTGGTACGAAGTTTCCAAGTTGATATAGAATCCAAAATTTCTGAAGAAGTTGATACATAATAAAAAAATTCAAAATGTAGAAAAATATTCCTTGCAACCTGTCAGCAGTGATTATGTATTTTCCATCCTCGCTGACTACGACATCGAGCAACATCGACAAATGTCCTAGGAGCAACTTTCCATTCGTCATAGGCTCTTTTACTTGGTACAGATAAGCATCTCCAGATTTGTCAGCGACGACGATGTCGTTACTTCCAGTAAAACATGCTTTGCTTGGAGCTCGAAGCAGAACCTTGTCAAACATAAAATATAATTAATATTTACAATAATTATAGAACACTCAACAAAAAGGTTTCGGAATTTATAATCTTCTAATATTAGAAACATTTTTTTTTTTTTTTTCACTTGAAGCAGAACTTTTTTAGTTTTGAATTTTTTTCTCTTTCTAATCTCAAAGTTGATATTTACAAGTTCCGAATGTTGAAAAGCTTGACTTTGAATTTGAAATGAACCAATAGAAAAACTATTTGTGATCCAGAGGTAAAAATTTTCCGCCTCTGAATGGTGAAATATGTACGAATATTTTATAATTTTTACTTCAGATTTCATAGGTTTCGATGAATGTAATTTGTCAGATTCCTATTGCCGAAATTATGATTTCTCAAAATCGACTGTTGACTCATACATTTTGAAAACTGTCCTTTATATTAATTTTCATCAAAACCTGCGATAACTTGTATAATATTTACCTTATTGCACAGCAATCGTCTCGTGGTTCTTTCAAATAAACAAAGTTGCTTGCGAATGGAATAAACGAGCAAGTACTCGCCATCTCGAGAAAACGCGACATTCGTCGTCGGCGTGTTGATGTCTTGTTTGTTGTGGCTCAGGATTTCATTCGATTTCAAATCTGCTGCTGTTGCTTTTGGGAGGGTTATACTTTTTTCCTCCCAAGTCTCGAGGTTCAATATTACCAAATCATCACCGCTGCAAAGGACGATGTCGGGGCCGAAAATAGCGAAACTCATCTTCTGTGATCTTCTGGACCTGTCTGGGCCAATCAATAATTGATTGTACATATTTTCAGTGTTTGTCAACAATGAACATAACCTTCAACTTCAACGCAAATTATATCACAACATTCACAAAAATGTATTTCGAAATTGTGAATCTCAAATGTTGTGATTCACAAATTGTGAGCAGTTCACAACAGTCATAATTGTTATCAACTTCGAGGTCTCCATACTCTCGATATATATCGAGAGTATCGAGACCTAGCGCAGTTGTGTGTGCACATGTGTGTTTGTTTAATAACAAAGATCCTACAGAGCCTAAATCCTCATTTTTCCAATCCAAACATTCTTCAATTTTAAAAAGTGGAACAAATTCTAGAGGTCGAGTTGTTGATTTCACCCTTTTTCTTAAATTTGTGTAAATTCACATTATCGTGAATTTGCCGGATTTTTTTTATTCGGACTAATTTGCAGTTGAAGGTTAGGTATCAGAGGTGAGTGGAGTTGCAATTTGTAAACTCAATTTTCTGTGAAACTACGTAATGATTTTCATTAGTTGATACTCACTTACAATTTTTAATACCTGAAATCGAATTAAATTTCAGGTATACTGATTTTCTTTGTGTTTTTCAACGTTATGGCGATGTTATTTCATTCGAGCAGTATTCCAGTATTCGTTTGTTTTTCGACAAACACTCACGTAAACAACATTATTTGATGTTACAGACGGATAAATAGTCATAAAATCTTCGACATAACACAAATAGTGAATTAGTTACTTTTGGGTTTTTAGCTTCAAAGTTTTAGTAATTTGAAAACTTTAATATGTGCATGTTTTTCATTAAAAAAATATTTGTATAAAAAATCAATCAATAAAACGACTGAAAATTTATTATTTCTTTTATCTATAAGCGTTTTTTTCCAGAACAGTTTTAAAAATGATAAACTTTTTCAGTATGAAAAATTTGGAATGAAAAAAAAATGCTTGAAAAATTATTAAATATTACTGCAAGTTCCGTACTAATAATAAGTAAACAATAAATAATCATGTGTAATCACAAATGCAATAAATACAATGTGAATATTTTAACTGAATAAATTGGGCAACAATTGCAGAATAGAAATTTAGAACTTGATAAGCGCCTTTTTAATAGGGCTCGATTTCTCGTATATCTGAGTGAGGAAGTGACTTACCTTTAAATTTTTGTAATGCTTTTGAGAAAGTTGAAAAAGAATCATTAATTTGTATGCCTTGTTTCAGACATAAATAGAGCAAAAATGTCGCTGAGATCTCGAAGGAATGCAAGATCCGATCATTTGAGTCAGCCGTCGTCATCGCGACGAGCGTCTGATCAATCTCAGCAACAGATGTCATTGTCACAACCGTCGCAGTCTCTCAAGAGATCACGAAGAGCAGCGCAACAAGCCGAGGACAACGACTCCAATGACGAAAACAATGAAAACGCTTCCCAAGGTGGAAGATCGCAAAATCACGAACTCCAGTCTATCGCTGCCAATGTCATCAGATACATTTTCGCGGCGAACCAGGCCAAAGTTCCCATCACCAGAGACAAAATTCAAAAAGCTCTCAACAAAACTCAGCACTATCGAGCTGTTATGGAAATTACCAAGACCAACTTGGATAGGGTTGAGTATTGATGGATTTTCCATTACAAATTTTTCGATCTCTTAAAAAATTCTTTAGAGTGGGAAAATTATAAATTTTGCAACTAGTGTAGTAAAAAGCATGTATAAAATTGAAAATTCTAAGTTGATTCATGCATTTCGAAATTTTCTGAAAAGATGTATATTTTATATTTATGTTTGTATTGCAGATTTTCGGTTTTAAACTGAAGGAGATGGAAAGCGGTAAATTTATCCTTGTGAGCAAATTGAGAAATATCCAAGGCGTTATCACTCTTCCCGAGGAGGAAAAAAGACAGCAAACTTTGTTGTTCCTCGTCCTTCTGCATATTTTTATGTGCAACAACTCTTGCAGTATTGGTAGTTTTTGGATATTTTTTGAAATTGTGGTACATTTTTTGTCGAGTGGAAAGTAAAACAAGGGCTTGGTTGAATTTCAGAGAGCATCTTGGCATTTTTGGATACCATGGGTGTAATTAAAAAAGGCAAGACTATGGAGCACGGCTATTTTGGGAATGTGGAAACTATGTTAACTTCTGTGAGTATATTTCAGGAAGAAAAACCAGAAAAAAACATACATTTGTGAATATCAAAAATTCACTAATACTGAAGTTTCCAAGTTGAACCAACTGGAAAATTTCATAACTTGGAGATGAAAAGTATTCTTTTAATTTGAAAACTTTAGTCTCTAAATTGAGGAATTAAAATTCCAAGGTCAAAAAATTTTCAATTTAAAAATCTGAAAATGCACATTTGAACATTCTAAGTACTCAGAACTCAAAAGTTTGGTGATTTGATTGTAGAAACTTGGAAAGTTTAATTCACAAATTTGTCATTCTGGACATTTGTAAATTTTATTCATAATTTCTTATTTTCCACGAATTTTCTTCAATTCTGGATTTCTTTTTGTTATGTCGAGATAACTTTGAATGATTTCAAAATTTAAAATGATGTTATTTCTATTAATTGTTGATTCTTTTTTGAAGGAATTCATCAAGAAGAAATATGTTGAAAGACTGACGGAAAAAGGTGCCCGCGGCACTCATGGGGACATTCACACCTACCGATGGGGTCCGCGCGCTTACGAGGAAGTGCACCCTCGTCGTATTATGGAATTCATGGGCATGGTAAGTATCGTGAGGGGAAGAAAATTAATGTTCTCCGGAAAAAAGCTCAGGGTAAATTGGTCAGCTTTTTTGCTCGTAATGTGTTTCATTACCATAACTCATTGGAATTGACGATTTCTCGAGGGCTGTTGATTGAGTCATGAGAAATCGACACCATTGGCTCAATGATTCGACATTTTTTTCTCGACTATTTTTCTCGTAGACATTTCAATCTTATGCCGACTTTAAGAAATTACATGATTTTTTTATCAAACGTTGATTGATAGTACCAAATCATGTCAAGTTATGGAAATGTGCGTCATTTCAATCAATGTTTAATTATTTTTGTAATTGATAAAATACAAATTTAATGTCAATATTTTATGTTATATATTCAGATTTATCCATATCGTACAATGGACCAATGGACAACTCAGTTCGCAAACCTTCAGAAAATGGAAAATTCGGCTGACAGACAGCATTAATTAAGCATTGCAATATTAAAATGTATGTTCAGTTATGTGCACTGAAAATTTTTTGCTACTCCTACCTGAATACATTTATGTTTTTCATTGCATTCGATTAGAATACATTTTTTACTGGAAAATTTATTATAGTAATAGTAATAATAAACGTTTTTTCAAGAAAATGTAAGTTTTTTATATTATTCCAACTATCCAATCTAATATTTTGTATCGAAAAATTATTTATTTTTCAAGTTTTTTCATTCCTGAATTTTAGAAATCGAATGCATTTTTTTTTATTTTTTGTTTAATTGGTTCTCGGTTCTTCATTCGATGTTCGTCCTGAAAGCCAGACTTGCTTTTGCTCCACTCGAGACTCGCTAAGCGGTCACCCATCCAAGAACTTTTACGATCATTCAGCGATCTCAAGTGACCCAACCAGTGTCCGACTCCATTCTTTTCGCCCCATAGACAGACAGTTAGTATCTGGATCTCCGATAGAGGCACTGATGTCTATGTTATTCTTATAAGTGTTATTTATATACTAAAATATCTTGATGAAATGTCACGCAAAAAACTAAAAAATAAATTATTAATCAACTAAATAATGGGCTGTTTCGACAAAGTCGACAGTAGGAGTTAAACAACAGAATCACTTATAAGTAAAGACACCATATATATCGTTTATCGGGTGTACCAACAGGATACCATCCAATCCAACCCGCAGTTCCCATGTAGGAACAGCTAACTCATAAATCATGTGAAGTCCTATTGTTTAATGTCCCGCTTGTCGCTATGTACCGGTGACCAATAAAAGTTTAGACTTCTGATATGTGCGCCATGCGCGGGTGGACGACTTACAACAAGTCATCCAATAATATGTGTACTGAAATTCCTTATATAGTTCCCAGGTATGCTCGGGGCGTTTGTGAGAAAGCGCGCTCGTTTTGTTTAAACTCATCTGCGCATGCGCGGGTTAGGTTCGCTGAAATTCCCTGGGACGGGAGATTTGAAATTATATATGCGTTTTATCCGAGGGAATTTCAACAAACGTAACTCGCACAAGGGCAGATGGGATTTTTGGACGATGTTGTTATGGATCTTGACGTATTCCCATTTGGTTTCGAGCCTTCCAAAATCACTACAACTAGAAATCGAGAATTGTAAATTCTGTCAAGAATTCTTATTTTATATTCCTTGTAACAAGGACGTATTGTTCAAATTGTAAGAGAGTACTGGAAAAAATGATAAAAAATTGAGTAAAAATAGTTCTGAGCAGCAATCGACTCAAATGCATATTTTTCATTGAAAAAATATTTCGACATTGTCGAATTTAAAACAATTTTTACGTCAGTTATGTACAGCCCTGAATTCCAGTATATTGAATTAGAATAAGTACTTACCATTTGTAAATTAAATTAATACCATGTACTCGACCTTGAAATTTCTCATGTACATGAAATTGATTCGATTCCCGATAAGCAGTAAAAGAGGAGAAATGTGATAAAGAAAGGGGGGAATGAATGAATGCAATATGTAATAGGTCATGATAATCTCGGGCGACGAGTAATAATCCGTGTCACAGGGACGCTGGCACCGCGCGCAAGTGGTATGTGCACGCGACGCTGATGCATTATCGTAGCGGGGGTGCTGCTGCGCGCTGCTGCAACCCTCTTCCACCCCCAACTCCAAGAGTTTCAGTTCGCTCTCGACGCTCGGGCTATTTATCCCATTTCTCTACCTCCGAAATCGCGTGAACATGAAGATTCGCTGATTTTTCAGCATCTCGTCAACACCATTCAGCCCTTAACTCAGCGCGAATCGGAATACCCTATATTTTATACGGTAACGATTTTTTCAGTCATGAAACCCTGACAGCATCGAAAAAATTTTAGAAAACCGATCATTAGTTCTTTACGGGATATTCTGTTTTTTCGAAAAACCGATTTCTGAAACCTCTGAACCTCGAAAAATAATCATTCTGATATTCGATTATTTATAAATTACAGATAACAGGCATAATTTTTCTTAATTATTTAAAATTTTAGAAATTAACGAATTTTCCGGAATTCCAAAATTTTGCATATTTTGTATAAAATCGTGTTGATTGTTAACATTTTCACAATTATTGAAATTTTCGAAATATTTACGTTCTTAATACTTTTGAAATCCTCACAATTTTTGAATCCTCCGAAAGTTCTGAAATATTCAGTCGTTTCCGAAGTCAGTTTTTCAGAAAAATTTTAGATGCCGCCAGGGAAGCAAATTCCCATATTTTGGATCAATACAAAATGTGTTTACTTAACAAAAAAATGCAGTTTTGGTATTTTCTAAAATCCAGATCACTTCCGAAAATGTTTTTCGACTGCATTTCAGATGTGAAAATTGAGCGAGTTGGAGGAGAGGGAGCAAAATGTTCAACTTTTACCAAAACTTTAATAAGAAAGACGCGGAAGGGGAGAAGCAGAAGCGCGTGGAGGTGGCGACGGGTCATGACAGATTTTGCCAGGAGCGCCCTGGAGCGTCTTCCAGAAAAAAGCGGCGAGCGATCGCTCGCAGGACTCAGAGCGCCATAGAATTCGAAACTGAGCCCATCGCATCCGCGCGAGATTTGTTGAGCAAAAAGCGAAGTACCAGCACTGAAGAGGATGAGAGCGAGGAGGAAAAATTCCTCTTCACCAGCAAAATCGACAGTCTTGCCAAGTTTTTGTTTAATAGGGTTCATATTGCTCGGGGCAAAGAGCATGAAAATTGCAGGTACATTCAAGTGTTTTTCATGAGAAATCATCATTTTTCGAAACAGGTCGAATTAAAATTGATCGATGATTGAATAAATATCGAACGATCGAATTCAAATCGATTGATATAAAAAATTCTATCACAATAATCGTTATTTCACAAGATTTCACAATCGCTAAGATGGCGGCCAAAAATGGAGCGAAAAAATTCCTCTTCGGTGATTGGCGGATATTTACCCGCTCAATTTTTGGCCGCCATCTTAAAAACGTTAATAACGGCCGTAACAAAATTGGGATTAATCGAAAATGCTAATTGTAAGTGTGGCTTTAATGTTCGTTTAATTTTTCGAAGTACTCTCGAAATTCCACAAATTCTGAAAATCCTGCATTTTTTAATCCTTCTTCTCGGACATATACACCAAATATAAAAAATAAAGTTTCCTACATAATCCATCCATCCATATTTACGTTTCGTTTCTTCATTTACGACTTTTGAAAAGCTAGGTTTATTATACACAGCCAGTAATTACACCGAAGAACGTTTGTAATTGAAGCAGGAAAAAGAAGATTAGAAGACTTCCTAGTCGACCATTCATTCTAAATCTATTATTGCCGTCGTTGTTGCGGTTGCGAAAGGCTTCATCCAATAACTACTATTTAACCATACCTCCATTTGTCATCAAGCTCGTCATTTTTCCCTCACAATGACAAAAATCCAATAATCCAAGTCATTCGGAACGACGCAATCTCAAAAGAAATCACGATAATCAATTCCAGAAATGGAAAACACCGCTACACGGCCTTGGGCTCCGCAGCGTGTGACCAAGTGGTCGAATCCATGGAACTTGAAAAAAGATCCAAAGACCGAGCTCTGGTCATATGTCGCGCGTTCGTCCGAAAATCGTGTCGTTACAGCCTCTTACAGCAATTAAAGAACATCGGTAAATCGCGCGATCGCTAATTCGTCGCAAAGGAAAAAATGGAAGTAATGTGATTTCGGCATTGTAGGGTCTCGAGTGGACAAGCACTGGTTCTTGGTCAGGGACGTTCATTTGAAAACGGAGCGTCTGATGACCTTGACGCCCCTCAACGAAAACTGCCCATTCAACGTCTGCTCTTTGACACACGACGTTTTGAACAACCTTTTTTTAGCTTTACAACACCCCTACATCTGTCCGACTTTGCACTTGGAAATTCTGGAATACGAGCACGATTTCTATGTCATCGTTATTCAGCCTTTGAACCACGGAAGTTTGAAAGACGTTATTTACGGGGTGAGACGTGAATTGTATTTTTCATAGCTCGGCTGTCGAAAGTTCAATTTTCCTTCAAAACTGATGAAATACTTGTACTTTTTTTTATTCAATTATTAAAAGTCGAGTTTTTCCAAGGCGGATAAAAACGAGCTGCCATTGGTCGCCGCATCCCAGCCTGTGTTAAATCATGAACAGTCACGCATCATGGCGGCTTCTCAACGTATTTTAAATGGGAATCGTGAACAGTGAAGTCACAAAATCCTGGCGGGCGATTTTGACGTTTTTGAATATGATCATATTTCTTTCAAGTGCGAATATCTTTGTTCAGACGTATATTTTTGCGAAAACCTATTGTAAAAAATGTTTTCTCAAGTCCTAGAATCTATTCCACCCTTTTTTGAAAAATGAAGGATGTGTCTATTCTCGTATTGTGTCTGTACACTTTTGAAGTGGAATGCTTCACACAAGAAGTTACATTTTCGCGAGCGAAAAAAATATTTTGGCAAGGTATTGATTTTTCAAGGTCGAAACGAGTCACTGGAACCAAGACTGGGTCCAAAAATACGTCGGCCGAAGCCAAGGTCTGCCACTGCCAAGAGTTCAACAAATGGGAAAACAAATATTAGAAGCTTTGGTGTTCTTGAAAGATCGTGGATTTCCCACGGTTTGCCATTTGCATTCTGGAAACGTCATCGTGCAAAACGGCGTCGCCAGATTGGCCGGTCTCGAGAACACACTTCTCGGCTTCACCAGTCGCGCCCACCACTCCCTCTCTTTTCGATTGACGCGCATCGACGCTCTCGATACCATTCTTTTTGGTAAATCATCAACTTCCGTCGACAATAATCCATACAATTCATCAACACGGACAATTCACAAATTACAGGCCACGTGATTTTTGAGATGTGCTCCGGATACGAACTACGCTCGGTCGAACCAACCGCGGCGCAAATGTCGGACCTCGCCGAGTATCCCCAGGTCGTTCAACTCCTGGAAAGCATTTTCGACCGAAAACGAACTCGCCGGCCTAACGTCCAAGAGCTCCTAACTCACGACTTTTTCCGAAATATCGACCTACGCGAGATGCGCAGCGCTCCCGTCACTGTAACTTTTTCAAGTTCCAGAACCACAAAACCGAAATGAGCAAATTCGGAAATATTACTTATAATTTTTTATTTTTCATCTACAGATATTCCGTCCAGTTTTGACAACCCCAGTTACGAGTTTACTCGAAAAAATGAAACGTCGCAGCGTCAACGAAAGAATGAGTACGAGCATAAGCGAGCAAAACGTCATGTCCTTGGAAAGTACCGACGCGAGTTACAATGCACACAGTTCATCGTCGGCTTTGTCTCGCCTGTACCAAGAGTTGACCAATACGCCTATCTAGAGAATTAACGAACTATAAAACGTCCTTTTTACAAAATCTTCGGGGTGTCTAGCGATCTATCAAATATAAATCGACTCTCAAATCAAACACTGTCAGGTTGCTCAATCACGCTACGATACAATTCGGGGTACAAAAAGCGAGTAACATGACGAAATTGAAAACTTGACAGTGTGTATGAATTGAAAAAATTTTTTTTTAGATTTGCAAAATTTTTCTGGTCGTCTAGACTCTCTGAATCCTAGAATCGCACATATCCTGCCATTCGATTACTATAACACTTGAAATGTCCACCGAAAATGAAAAAATTGTACAATTGATCGAATTAATCAAAAATATACAACACGCAATTTATATTTTCACTTTTAACAGTTGACGCGAATAAATGCAAATTTTGTTGAAAATCATCAAGTTCTTTTTATTCAACAAAAACGCATCAATTCATGCTAAAATTCATGCATATGAAAAAAAGTAAAACTGATTATGTAATTACATAATTAATTAATACATTTATTAATCTAAAAAATTCTGCCTAATTTCTTAACAGTAGAAAAAATGAAAAATAACTCAAAACTTCAAAAAATTGAAAATTACAACCTGCTCAAGTTTTTAGTCCAATTATGAAATTCAATTAAAAAATTCAGGGACAGAAAACCCAACCTTACTCTAAGTACGGAAAATAGTCTTAAATAGAGACGTGAAATTACCGGTAATTTTGCATCTGTATAGATGTGAGATGGTAATGACCGTAAGGGTAACTTCACATCTTTAGCCTTAAATTAAGTTTCACACACACAATTTAAAAACTGCGGCGAAAATGAAAATTTATCAATTAAACTGAAAGTGCTACTTTGGGTCAAATTGTGAATAAGTGATTCCTTTACGCAAACTCGAGTGAAAAAAATTGGTATCCTCGAGTTTGAAAAAAATTAAAGTGATAATTGTAGAAAATAATTGCTTTTGCGAGATGAGTTACGAGTTTACGAGGCGCCGGGTTCGAGTTCACTGGCAGGTGTGTCCGGTTCCTCGTCATTGTAAATGTTTTCCGCCATTTGCCAGACTTGCATGATGTTGTCTTCGGAGACGGAGCAGATGACCCAGGGTTCGTTGATGTTCCACGAAAAATCACTAATCTTAGCCGTGTGCCCTCCGTGAATGAACTGCAAATTATCAAATTATGTTTCAATTTTTTGGGATCTTTAGAATTAAAAAAAAAAAAATCATAAATATGAATCAACTTTTGTAAATAAAAAGATAAACACAATAATTGCGACAAAAAAAGTAATAATGACCAGTAATTCGGGTGGTCCATCTTCAGCATCTTCGCTGGACTGTTCCTCTCCAATTTTGCTGAGATCCCAAACATGGAGTCGTCTGTCAGTTCCACTGCTGGCCAAAATAGTCTCGTTGTGGGGCGACCATTGGACCTGGAAAATCTCGTCCTTGTGCGACTCAAACGAATGCAATTTCAATTTGAGGTTCCTCAAATCCCAAAGAGCGACTGTTTTGTCAGCGCTGCCAGTTGCGAGGATGAATTCCGAGTAAGGGTTGAAACTCAGGCAGTTAACTTCGGCGGTGTGAGCATCCACCGTGTGACTTGGTTTGCTCGTGTTGTTACACCTTTTGGAAATCAACATGAAATTCTCAGTCATTTATTCTGCCATATTAGCAAGTTTTACAAAATTTTAAAAACATTAAAAATGCTCAAAAATTTCCAAATTTTAGAAATTCTCCTACTTAAAAGTTTTGAAATCTTGAAATTTTACACATTTTTAGAATCTTCGCCACTGTCAAAACGTTCTGAATCTTTAAAATTCACGAAATTTCTGGAATTTTCAAAATTGTAAGAGACAATTATTTTGGAAAGATTCCAAATTGTAAAATTATCAAAAACTTCAAGCTTATCAAAATTCTCAAAAATTTTGGACAAACGAGCACCTCGTGTCCCAAATCATAAGTTTCTGGTCGTCAGCGACGGAACCGAACAAAGATTCATGCAGCAAATGCCAGGCGACATCTTCGACGACTGCTGTATGGCCGGTAAAAATAGTTTTCGCGTCAATAACTCTGTTGTCCTTCGGAGTTGCGTTGATGTCCCAAAGACAAATTGTGTGATCATCCGAAGCGCTCAACAGGTAGCCATTCAGGTTTGGGTTCCAAGACAGACCATATCCCTCTTTCTGGTGTCCACGCAGCCTTAGTAAAAAGCCAACAATAATTAGTTCAAAAATGAAAAAAATTCTTTCGAGTTTTATTTCCATTTGTACAACTCATACAATTCAAAGCATGATAAATGACAAATGACAAAAAAATAAACCTGAGATCTGGATGACACTCGCCGCTAGGATCGGGTTTGCTAGGATGCTTGGTGTAGTCGAAGACAAGGACGTCGCTCGAGGGAGTCTTGGTCGCGATGACGCAGGGATTCTGGGGCATGTAACGAGCCCTGTTGACCTCGCCCTCGTGGTTGATTTTTATTTCGATTTCGATTTTACCACTGACCGAGCCAAAGCCCCCAAATTCGCCTTTTTCGTTGTCGTAGTGCGAGGCGTCGAACTGGGCATCTTCATTTGGCAGCTGGACGCTGGCAATGAGGAGATGGTTCTGCTCATCCGAAGTGTGGGTGCCCAGGATCAGCCGGTGCACGGAGTAATCTTTGCCCTCTGGCCTCGTCACGTCCGGCAGCCACTGCGCCGTCAAAGATGGCCACTCCAGAGCGTGCGTCATCACCAGGTCGTACAAAAATGGTGTGTTCTTCTTCCAGATTTTGTACTCCTCGTTGATGACGCGTTCCTCGACCGCATCGTCGAACGTTTCTGCAAATTTCATAGTATGTAATGATTTGAAATAAAAAATTTTTTGATACATTAAAATTTAACCGAATTCTCGAATTTTTTAGAATCATCAATAAAAGTTTCGGATTATTCATAATTATGAGCTACTTTGGAATGTTCATGATTTTCAATTTCTCATAGTTTTGGAAATATTTTTAAAATTGTCAAAAATTTTCCATTCTCCCAAACTACTAACGCAACTCAGGAATGATGAAGGTCACTGGAAAAGAATATTGAAAAATATCACTAACGAATAGAAAATGCCAAATTGCCGGAACGAAATGTAAATAAACGTACACCATGGCATCTTCACTGCTTAACCTGTATTTAAGCCGGAAAAAGAAGCTCAAGAGCCATGGAAAAAGAGCGTTAGACATCCCATTGAACAAAATAATGATTCCCGGTTACATCGACTTTTTACAAACATTGTAAGAGTACTGAATGCATCTTATTTTACAAGCACGAGGATTCTATTCTTTGCAATCCACCAGTTCGACCACTTTTTACCTGGCCCATCTTTATCCCCCATCATTGAAATTCCGCTTCGCGGGGACGAACAACTAAATGTTAAGTGTTATTCCGCGAATATTAGCGAATATAAACCGTAGCCACTACATGCAACTACATGTACGTAATTTTCTCCTCAGCCCGCCAAAAGACTGGAAAGAGAGAAAAATACGTAAATTTATCGGCGTCGCAATGTGACGAGTCAGTGTCACAAATGTCAGAAAAAAATATGCAGGGGCAGTTTACAACACATTTAAGTTTTCGATGTCCTCGACCAATCAGAAATTCGGAAATCCAGTTGAGTCATCGTGAGTTAGCAAGCAGTCTGGCCACTATTTAAACGATTCACGCGGGAATATTTGAAATTAGCGCGAGTCGATGAATTGTCATTTCTGGTCCTGGTCATTTCCATAGCAACAATAACAAAGTAGTTTTGAACTTGACGTTTCTATGTTTAAACTTGATAAAAGCGTGGTTTTTTTAAAATGTACAAATTTTTAGTCGTGGTTTTGTTTTTGATCAATTTTTTTATAGCTAAATGTGACCGGGATATTGATATAAATGGATATATCACATATTGTCCTTGCATGGGTAAGGTTAAAAATAAAAAATTATTTTCGCGCATTTCGAATGTTGTGTTTTTGAAGTAGATAGTGAATGAAAAAATCATCAATGTTATTTCAGGACGATTTGGAAACCAAGCAGATCACTTTTTAGGCGTTCTGGGATTTGCAAAAGCACTCAATCGGACGTTGATTTTACCTCCTTGGGTGGAATATCGCACAGGAGAAGCTAAATCTGTACATAAAAAGTCTATCATTTATGTTTACATTCATCACCAAGATCATAATAATTGCCATCGTAGCCATGATTTATTTCATTTTTTCTTGAATTACTTAATTCATTAATTTTTTCATTTTTACTCAGTTAAAATAACGAAGTGATGGTTTTGAAAAACAAAAATAATTGTACATTTCCATGATACTACTTCTTAGAAGAAATGTCTGAAAACAATCAAAAAATCATAATTACATCGTTTTGTATTTATATTATATGCATTATATCAATGTTTTCAGATCCAAGTCCCTTTCGACGCATATTTCAATGTTACGGAATTGTCCAGGTGTCACAAAGTCATTCTCATGGAGGATTTCATGAAAGAGTTGGCTCCAACAATTTGGCCTCCTCCCAACAGAATATGTAAAAAACAGTCATTTTTCACAAATACAGAACTGCAGATTTGGAGGATTTCACATTTTTTCATCCTTGCCAGGTTGAGAAATGTAGAAACATGTTTCGAGCACTTGAAAATTGAAGAACAAACTTTGAAATTACTCGAGTTTATAACCGTTGAATATTTGAATTTTACGATTAATTTTCAGTCTTCATATCGCTGAGTCATGTCAAATTTACTCGAAAAAATCAGTTTAATCAATTTCCCAGCCAATTCAAGTTTCTACGAGGAATTCAAAATTTGAAAGCCAGAGTTTTTACAATGTTTCAATTCCATTTTACAGCATTGTGCTACACGGCCCGAGGGACAAGCGAATCCTGCAATGCCAAAGAAGGCAACCCTTTTGGACCTTTTTGGGACACGTACAACATCGATTTTACGGATTCATCTTTTTACAAACCTCTGCATTTCGATGTTTATCACAGCGACGTGAAAAAACATTGGCTGGACAAATATCCGGCTGTTTCCTGGCCAGTTTTGGCATTCACAGGAGCGCCCGCGAGTTTTCCAGTGCAAATGGAAAACAAACATTTGCAAAAATGCCTTGTTTGGAACGACGAAATGGCCAGCAAAGCCAAATCTTTCGTCAAGACTAAACTCCCTCCGGGAGCTTTTATTGGGATTCATTTACGAAATGGAATCGATTGGGTGAGATTATGTGATGATTTATGCATTTTTCATCTATTTTGATTAAGGTAAATAATTATTGCCGAACATTATTTAATCTCAAATTAAATCAAAATTGATCATGGCAAGTTAGACAAAGATTTTTAGAATTCAGAGAACAATTTTTTCCGTTTTTAAAATACTTGAAAATATACACACTTTTTCGAAAAAATCAAAACATTATTTTAAATTTTATATCGCAATATTTTCTGAATTCGTAAAATTTTCTCAATTTTAAAAATATGAAGAAAATTGGAAACATAAGTATCTTTCCAAAATTTTGTAGAACTACTTGAATTCTAAAATAATATTTAAAATATCGCTCAATGTTTCAATAATGTTAGAATATTTTTTATAAATATCAAAAATGCCTTCTTAATATATTCAAAAATGTTTTTTTTTTCGACGCCCTCCCCCCCCTCCCAAGGAGCTTTACTTGATTTACGTACATCCCCTAAAACGCTTAAAAATGTTGCAGGCAAGAGCTTGCGAGTTCATTTCCACGACGCCGAACCTCTTCGCGGCGGCCCAGTGCTTGGGGTACCGAAACGAGCGAGGAAAAGCAACTTCCACGATGTGTCTCCCCCCCCTGGAAGTCGTGCTCCGCCAGATAAAACGGGCCATTCGCAACGGAAAAAACGTGAAATCCGTTTTCGTCGCTTCCGACAGCAATCACATGACGCAACAACTGACGGAAGCTCTCTCGAGGATGCAAGTTAGCGTTCACAAACTCCAGGACCGAGTCGCCACTCCACATTTGGACCTCGCCATTCTAGCCAGAGCTAACTATTTCATAGGCAACTGCATTTCTTCTTTCACAGCTTTCGTAGCTAGAGAACGCCAAGTCAAAGGTTTGCCTACTTTTTTCTGGGCTTTTCCTCCTTCGGAAAAATCTCTCGTCCATGAAGAACTGTAGATAGGAAAATACCCGTAACGATTATTGTTTTCTTCGGTGTGATTTTGTGTACTGAAGTGGACATGGGTGAGTTTTTACTCGGAAAGAGTTTTTTGGAAGAAATGCCTTTGATCAAGGGCGTAGCCAAAGGGGGGCACTGCTTCCCCCCCTTTCCCCAACGAGTTTCAATTTTTCTTGTAAAAAACGAGTTATTGCTGTGAGCGAACTGTTCATTCAACACTTGAAAATCCGGAAATGCACGGAAAAATTCATGAAAATTGTTTACAGAAAAGAAAATGCCCCTGCCTGATGAAAATGTTGGCTACACCCTTGCCTCCGATAATTATAATAGCTTGATATTGTGATACAAAGCGAAATACGCGCTTTTTTGTGACTTTTATACTTTGAATATAAAATATTGTTTGCTTATTGAGCCATACAAATCATTATACCTTTGTATATATGAATAT
Organism: Platygaster equestris; assembly: GCA_030522785.1. NCBI lineage: Eukaryota > Metazoa > Arthropoda > Insecta > Hymenoptera > Platygastridae > Platygaster > Platygaster equestris. The sequence continues at coordinate 19,987 of JAPYZK010000296.1, forward strand.
TAATATATTACTGCGTATTAAAATGCTTTCTTTCTTCATTCTTCTTATAGGTAGTTTTCTTAGAAAAGTTGTCGCATTTCAGATAGACTCGATTGCAGCAAATTCGCGAATTGTTGCGAACTCGTTTCTGGGCAAGATTTGAAAGAGGAGCAAGCGAAGAAAATGTCTTTTGGGCGGGGGTTGTAGCAGCACCCATAACCTTCGGCAACTACGGGTCCGTAGCACATGAACGACGATGATTTATAAGGTACCTGAAATGGCCAGCAACGTGTATTGCTCAAATTCCCTGAATTTTCGGTAGGCACGCAAAAAATAGTTCTAAACTCACCTGACTAGAAGTCAGGGTGAAATGCGTGCTTCTCTGATACCCTGGATCTTTGAACAATTCCGGAAGATCCATTTTTTCTTGTGAAGCGATCATTTTCAACCCGAACAAATGTCGGTCGACGCCTTTTCCCACGACAGCCTGAAAAACATCGATTTTTAAGAAAAAAAATGCATGTTTCGAAAATCTTGAGGATTGAGGCAGTTTTCGTAATTTTCGAAATTTTGCTAATTTTTCCAGTTTTCAAAATTCCGAAAAACTTTTGTGTAGTTGGAAAATTTTCAACATATTTTAAAATTTTCTACTATTTTTATATATTTCAAAGATTAGAGGTTTTTAAACATTTTCAAACTTCCCGGAATTTTCAAAATTTTCAGAATTTCGAAAATTTTAGGAATTTCAGAGGTTTGAAAAAGTTTCAAAAATTCTGAAAATTAACAATACTTCCATAATTATTGGAATTCCGAAAATTCCACGAATCTGAAACTTTTGCTAATCTCGAACATTCTAAACATTTCAATATTTTCAACAATTTCGCGAATTTCCAAAGTTTGGAATATTTTGAGCATTCAAAAAGTCTCGAGAACCGTTTAGCGATTTTCCGTCCGCGAAATCAAATAAACTACTTATTTCTCGTAACTGTTCTTTCATGAAAAAATATTAAAAAATTTTTGAATGCGTGATTTTTGACACAAAAACTGCTCAACTATCCAATTTTCAACCATCGATCACCAAATTCGTGATTAAATATTTTGAATTCAAATTCTCAAATGTCGAACCTCTGCGACGTATTTTTTGTGCGCATCGATAGCGCCTAAAAGCGCTTGTTTTTTGTCCTCTTTCGACGCGTTTCCGTTCGAAAACGTTTTCGCGAATTCCAAAGATTCGACACTTGTCGATCTGATACATTCAGTTCTCGCGTCTCTGAATCTTCGCAGAGTTGCTGTTTCGTAATGGCAAGATGCTTTGTTGTGAATCCTGTAGAAAGTCAATTGTTGCGCCATTTGAATGAAACTGTCGGGGCTCAATTTGCACTTCTTAAGTTGGTCCGTTCCGAACTCGTCAAAGGTGAAACATTCGAGGTCGACATCATTCGACAGTCTGCAAAAATATGAAGGGAAATCTTGAAATTCATAATTTGTTGAAACATCAATTTCCGAATTCGAATTTACACGTATTCAAACATCAACTGAAACGAGTTTCAATCGACATTTCATTCCATTCAATTTACGCTTATGAATCTTTTTTGATTTCTTCAAACAGAAATTTGGAAGCAGTAAATCGTCAAAACGTACTCATCGACAATTTTCGTAGCTTCGACAATCGCTCTTTCAATGTCGTTGTTGAGTTGAAATTCCAATATTTGGGCTCTGGGAAAATCTTGAGGTTGGCCAAGGGTTTTTTCTTTTAGTTTCCTTTCCCTGTGAATTTCATTACTTTCGTCAGAAAAATGACTAGTAAACTAAACGAGAGCGTATCCAAGAGAGAGGGTGTCAGTTTCCATTCACCTTTACTTGAACATTCCACAATTTATGCAATTTTTGAATAAAAAAGAATATTGACAAAATACCCCTCCCTGATCGCAATCCTGACTACGCTCTTGGTAACAACCATTATCATTTTTGATTAGAGTTCCTATAAATAGACAGTCTGGCCATCTGCAATGTGTTAGTGTGTACGTGTCGATCGCTTGACCCAAAATAGCGGCGGTACACACATACATTCGTCACGTACATACAAGCGCTTTTTCTTATTGGAGCCGCCATTTTAGGTCAAGCTTTTGATCCAGCCAATCAGACAGTTGCGCTGGATAGCCAAACTCTCTATTTATAGGAACTCTAATTTTTGATGGTTGGATAAATTACACGTATTTCAAAACGTGGTCATGTAACACAGCGATCGGGACGCCTTCACATGGAGTGTGCTCGTACTCCATTCCCACGAAACCATCGTACGAGACGATATACTGCAATGAATAATTTAAACAATGCATATCGGTATTTTATTTAAACACTGTACAGTCACGACAATTTCGTACCTGCACTGTTTTGTCATGCCATCGATTCCCTGCGTTAGTTTGGGAATTGTAACCAGTCAAAGATTGAACAGCTCGTAGGGAAGCGTTATTTTTACTGACGAATGCTCCCTTCGGCATTTCTTGATCGAGGCAAATGATAAAGAGAGCCTGTTCTATGGACTTGATAATTTCCTGGTTCGAGCCGATGCCTAGAAATGCAATTTTCATTTTTAGAAATACGCGTTACGTGTTTTGGGGAGTATTGAAAAATAATTTTGGTCTCTTCGATCTCTTCGCAGGCGCCGAAAATCGAACTCGCTAGACTCGCTATAAAAATAGCTAATAACCAAGGAACCAAGTAACACATGACAAAACGGATTTCAGTCGCGTTATTGATGAGTGATATACATTTTTTTTTTTTAGAAACCAATTTCGGAAAATTTTCAAGTTCCGCAAAATCGATTTATAAACTAAAAAAAAAAAAAAAATTGTGTTTCGATCATCTCGATATCACCCACCAATGCCGCCCCTGAAAACCGTTTTTCGATATCTCACTTATTTTGCTAGTTATTCAATTTTTCCCAAGATTTATAGAAATCGGGGTTGCAGTAATCAGCCTACTTTCGCGACTTGTCAAACAAATAGATAATTCATACTCGCGAGCAAAATATGGTGTTCAGCCCATTTATCTCGATTATTTCCGGTCAATATTCCCACTGGTTTGGCTGCAACTGAACAGCGATTCGCAAGGTCTTTCAACGACGCTGCCAATTTTTCTTCGTCGATGCAATTCCCGTTTTCGTCGGCCAGGAGAAGCTTGAAAAGCTGCAAACATTTTTTTAAGTGCAATTTTTTTCTCTTTTTATGAATCAGGGCAATGAAGGTGGCTGGAAAATCGGGAATAATTTATTGTTCCATTGATTGGAGAAAAGTTTGTTGGCATTGTTACTTATTTTCCAGTTGGTTTCATTGCTGGGCACCTCACAAAATGTAAAAAAGGAAATAATCAACGTACATGATTATTGCACATAATGATAATGTGTCGCGAGTCGTCGACGTGTAAAAGCTTGTCGAGATTTTTGTCAGGGCGTCGATGAGTACCCAAAATCATGCCGTACGGTTGCATATCCAAAGGTTCATCTCGGACTTTTTCCTGTGTCATTTTTCCACTAAATATGGTGAAAAATTTTGAATAGTTTCGGTGTATTATGCACAATGAATGAATAGAAATATTTATCGAAAGAAAAGTTTTAACAGTTTTTAAAAATAGAATCATGAATATCGAGAGTAATTTATTTTCAATACTGTTTTTGCACAAATCAAATTAAATACAAATTTAATAATTGTAATTAATTCAATGTACAATTATATATCGTTTTTACGGTATTTTTATGTTTTTTAATACCTTTTGACCATTCTGTCATACTCCCATATAGCACCAATAAGATGGGCAGCATAAGAAAATGCATCATTCTTGTTGTTGAAATTTTGAGGAGGGCCGACAGTACCAGGATTACTGTTAACAATAACTGGCAATCTGTAGCCTAGATAAGCTGTGTTGAACCACCATTCACTCATCTAAAAAATACAACACATTTTGTGTGTGTGTAATTTATTCAGTAATAAATAATAAATTGGAATGGAATCTTGTTAAAGTAGAAATTTGAAAACTGCCAATATTATGAACAAAATCCAAATTAAAAAAATTGATAATCAATACATTAGTGTTTGTTTCAATAAAAATTTGAATTATTTGCTTTTTTGCCATTTATTTGGATGATCGTCCGAAAAAAATGCACTGTAAGTTTGGAAATATACAACATCTAATTTTCATCATCAAATTACCAGTATTTTAGTAAAATTTGAGATCCAAGAAAAAAAAATTTCATCCAAAAATTTTATTACCCAATTATTCGTGCTTTCAAATCTTTCTTGTAATCTTTTCTGCAAAAACGGTCCAGCTCCTTTATCACTCACGAATTCCGACATCAAATTTGAAGTTTTTTTGTACTCGACGTCATTCAAAAATGGACGCACAGATCTGCGATAAAAAATGTATAGTTAGGATATAAAATTTCGTTGCAACTTTAATTATCAGTGAAATATTCGAATACTTCAAGTATTTTTCAGCAGTATTTTTTAAATCCGGCACAGGTTGCTTAGGAAGTTGCTGAGTGTTCAATTTCAAATTTGTTATCGAAGCTGCTTGTTGGGCTGTATTTAAATACTTCGTCCCCTTGAAAAACTGTATTCATAATTGACAAATAAATGCATAATAACGTCAAATAATGAATTTATAGATCAGCAGCTGCAGCTACCATATAAAATTTCAAGTCTTACCAAAGGTTTTTCCATGATGGAAAACACGGTATGAACTCTGAACATCGCATATACAAAAACTTTTTCGATCAAGAACTTGATCGATCAGTCGATAAAATACACATTCCGTGTTTTTTGTTTTTTATTTGTAAATAGCCCATCTGATTTCGTCTCAACTGAGCTGAATCAGATGATGATAATATGCAAAATTACATGCAGTAAAAGAAGTTATAACTGTAAATCTATTTAATCATTTGATTGCATTCATTAGTTCTTATCTAATTGATTGTAATTGATTCTAATTCTTCTATTCACATTTGCAACTTTTGCAAGAAAGTAGAAACATCAGCAACACGGCGCCAAAAAATTCGCCATGTTTGTTCTATCTGACTGTACCAAACTACCAATAGGAAATAGAACTCTTGACAAGAAAGAGAAACAGCTATTGAGAAAAGAGAGAGAGAGATGCGCGCAAAAAAATTGTAACTCAATGTAAACAATCATGGCGGCATAGTTGTCAAATTGTTATCAATTGTTGTTGCGAATTGTTGCGAATGTCTTCCTATTGCTCTACTCCGTACACAAAGTTGAATGCAGTCATGAAAAACAAAAAAAAATATGCCTCTGGAAACTCAAGATCCTTGCCATGCGAAGAGTGCAAGAAAGTTTTCAAGGGACCCTCCAAATTGGCGAGGCATATGCTCACTCACACTGGAGAAAAACCCTTCCAATGCGACGTTTGCAAAAAATGTTTCAGTCAGTCGCCTGCTCTGAAAAAACACAGCCGTGTCCACACCGGAGAAAAACCCTACGACTGTAAAGTTTGTCACAAAAGTTTCAATGATACAACCACTCTGAAAAGGCACACCCTCATCCACACGGGAGAAAAACCTCATCAGTGTCAAATTTGCAATAAGACTTTCAACCAACCGAGTGAATTAATACGTCACGGGCTCGTTCACACCAGCGAAAAATTGTACAAGTGTGGAATTTGCAGCACTGAATTCTATTACTCCAGTAGCTTGAAGAGTCATATGCAGATTCACAACAGTGAAAGACCTTATGGCTGTGAAGATTGCCAGAAATGTTTCCGGAGTTTATCTGCTTTGAAATTGCACAGGCTTATTCACACCGGTGAAAAACCGCATAGTTGCGAAATGTGCTCTAAAAGTTTTCGTCGTTTGACTTCTCTGCAGTTACATTGGCGTTCCCATGCTGGTTAGAGCTGCTGAGTAAATTTAGATATTTTTATTTTCAAAGTTCCCAAAATCAGACATTCATATTTGAATTTTGGAACTGGTAAATTTGACATTGAAAACTTTTATGATGTATATAACTACAGAGATTAAAATTTGAAAATTTTATCTTCAGAAATTCGTTGTTGAATAATTCAGATTCCAGGATTTAAAACTCCGAAAAATAAAATTACAGAATGACATATTTTATTAACAGAAAAATTTCTAAATTGTGTCCAGAAAATTAATAAGTTGAGATCTAATTCAATAATTTCAATTTTTGATTTTTCCACTTGAAAATAGCTTATTAAAAACCTTACCTCACTTACCTGTCACCCAAAATATGACAGATCATGGTATCTTTCCTTTATTACAGAGAATTCTTCTGACAGCACGGAAAAAACAAGCGAAGTCGAAATTGAAACTGAAATCGATATTGGGTCCGAAAGGAAAGAATGCAAACCTGTGCCAATTGAAGTCATTTATCTGAGAAATGAGGATCTAACACATTCGTTCATGTCTGAAGAAAACGAAAATTCGGTGGAAGAAAATGATGATTTGATGGAAGAAAATGAAGATTTGATGGAAGAAAATGAAAATTCGATGAGTGAAAACAATATAGAAAACGTTAGCATTTTTTGTACACTCAAATTTTTTTTTTATACTTGAATTCCATAGGTGATTTTTTAGCTTATTTCTTATATATACAATACATACAATGTTATACATCATAAAAAATATAAAATTTTAATATTCAAAAAAATGGAGATGAATGATTGATAATTTTGCTAACACAAAATTTGTTTTTGAACATGATATAATTTAATTCTTTCAAAAATTTTCAATTCTTGAATAAATTTTATAGTAATTCGTCAAGAGTTTTTGACAATGCTAAAAATTTTTGTATTTCCAAAATTTTTTTCAGGAAGAAAAAAGTGCTGAAAAGTCTCAAAAATCAAAAAGCCTTGTTGATCTTTTAAATTCTAAAAAATGGGTCCATATAAATATAATTTTGCGTTTCTGGAAATGATCAACAAATTTCTTTTCAGAAAACGGAAGTGGCCCATCAATTAATGTCGAATACGATCGACAAATTGACGCCGATTCAGAGGCGAGTTTGCTACATTTGCTTAAATCAAGAAAGCAATCTGGGTATCAAATTTCCGGAATTGATGTATCAACTCCAACAATCCTTCGTTTCTGAAAGCCAAGACTATTTGATCAGAACTGTTGTACAAATGACACAAAATTTTGCTCAAGGCAGCAATTTGAATTTGTTGATACCCAGCAAACAACTGGAAAGTAGGGAGGACTTTGGCGATGACATTTCTCATTTCGAGAATGTGTCAATCAAATTGAAGTAATTCATAAATTCTCAAAATTATAATTTTGTCAAATTATGATTATATTGTCATTATTTTTGATATTATTCATCATTGTTATTTTTTATGGTTTTTGTTATTATTATTTTTTTAATTATAAGTTTTTCAATATTTTCTCGTTTTTAAGTTCTTTGGCTACTTCGATTCTCAAAAAAATCAAAGCTGAGATGTGAGTCGATTTCCACCTTTTTGATGCCTGATTTGCACAATGATGGTGGAAAGTATCAACTGGAATGGAAAATTGCAGCCGACGCCAATTTATTTTTGGATCTGCGATGATGTTACATAGGAAATTTTGAGCTTGAAAGTGCGAAAGTAAGTTGATTCTGTCAGTTGACACACTTTTGTCATTGGCTGACTGAATATTGATGCATTCTACAGACACGTGAAATGAATAATTTAAAATTGACAATTTTTCTCTCATATGAAATAAAATTTCAAACTTCCGCGAAATAAAAATCAGAGCTTGCAGTTATTAGTTCAATTTTTTAGGAACTGACGTTTAATGACTTCGAAAAATTAAAAATTTGTATGTAGAAATGATAAAAATTTCAAATTTGTAAAAATTCACATTCTAAGTAAAAAAACAAAAAAAAAATTGGCGAGATTACAGGTTTTCATTATTACATTAATAACATTGGGGATTCAATTTGTGAAACTCTAAATTTTGTAAAATCATAATTTCAGAATCGGAAATTTTTAAATTGAAAATATCAAGAGATGAAAATTCGAATCTCCAAAAATCACAAAAATTTCGAAAAATTCTCAAAAAAAATTCAAAAAATCCCACAATTTTTATTTCTGAATTTTTCATGTAGCCATCTAGTATTTGTAAGGAAATTCCACCGAAATTCAAAACCTAGCAGGATCCGATCGAGTGACTTGAAAACTTTTTTTTTTCCTTCACCGTCTGTTTTTTCCCCGTCCATCCCACGCTCGGCTGAAGGCTGAAGGGCCGGTCATTCTCCAAACACGATCCGCTTAAGGGCCATAAAAAGAACCGGCTACCGAAGTCGACCCTCGTTGTCCCAGCGGAATTGGATTAGTGCCGTCTACGGGATCGCGAATTTGTTTCAATTTTTCTTTCGGGGGTGTACTACCCCCTCCACCCTCCCCCTCTTTATCCCCCTTTTCACCCTCGACTAACCGCATTTTGTGCTCTTTTTTGTTCTGCTTTTTCTTCAGGTTCACGTCCGAAGGATAATGAATCCTTGAGCGACCGAATCCTCGGGAGCTGCGAGAACGACTGGGCGGAGTTCATGGGGACTTTGGAGATTTCGAGGGAAAAGGGAAAATTCGTTTTTGAAAAAGGAGATCGAAAATCAAGAAAATTGGAGTTGGAGGAATGGGGGACTAGATTGGAGATTTTGGATATTTGAAATTGGCGAGTGAATAAATTTGAATTTTTTATTTTTAAAGTTTATTTTAAGGAATTCCATAATAGGAGGTTGATCTTTCCGAATTGAGCCATAATTAAGGTCGTATCTTTGGTACAATCGATTTCAAAAGTTTTTCCGGATTGTACTCGTACCATATATCCATATATATATCCCCTGTCTATGCATGTCACAATATACATCACAATTCCCCATATGAGAGCCATATATATTCCCTGTCTATGCATATCACAATATACATCCCAATACAATTCCCCATATGAGAGCCAATGGAGCGCGAGGTTATGTCTGCTTATGTGACATATCTACTCATTAAAGTGTGATTTTTGAAAAACGAAACAGTGAAACATGAAAATTTTGACACTTACTTGTACTTAACGTGCGGCGCTTCTTTTCGCCCATTTTTTATTGGAAAATCCGGACGGGTTTTTTCAATATAATGAATCTAGTGTCTTGGGCCCTATACCCCCTGTGTATTTGGAGTCGACTTTGACATTAAATATTTACTTTCGCAGTCAGTCAATCGACTCAAAATTTTGCAAATGTATCACAAATACGTTCAATTACAGTTATACAAATTTTCAGCGAAAAATTCAAAAACTCGAAAATCAAAGATACAACCTTAAGAAAAATTGAGCATTGATTAGTTACTTGGATGAACTAGTTAATTGATTCGAAAATTTTGATTCGATTTCAATATGATCGATTGAATTTTGAACTCCCATTATTACGTCATTTCGTCACCTCGGAATCGCGGTGTTTCATAACGCCTGACCGCGAGGTCGATCAGATTTAGCCGTTCATCTGGACGGCAAATATGCCCAAGTGTCCGTAAACACAAATGCCTGATTCCCCCGGTCCCTACGCACCGGGATCCTAGGCAGTGTGTAAACGAAACTCCCGTTCATTAGCGGCCCGTGTTTCGCGTGCACCCTCGACACGCGATACACGCGCGACCCGGCCAGTATCACGGCCAAACGAGTTCCCGATGTATTTGCCTTTTGAACTCGAACAACTCGCATGAATTTTCCTCCCCCCCACCCCGACTTGTCAGGAAGTGGAGGACGCTCATTCAGGGGTGTCTGATAAATCATTAGAAAATATGAGCACAACTTTTCCCCGTTTTTTAGACTTCTGTCGGGAATTTTCAGCAGGTAGACGTATATTTCTTCAAAGGTGTATTTTCGTACTTAGGACGTTTTCCGTAATTATAGGCTCAACATTTAATGTCAACTCGAAGAAAACTTCAATTAATGACTTTCGAAACTTCAGAAAGGTAACATTTATTAAAAGCGTGAAATTGTCCTATTCTTTTTAACGAAATCATCTGGTCACTTCATGATAACAAGTTACTGAGAAATTAACAGTACGAAATAGTAGTATAGTACATTATGTAACAAGTGCGCAAAATAGGTTATTCCGTGAGTGTGAAGTTTGGAACATAAGACGGTTAAAATTTGTTAAAAATTTTCAAAAATTTTTAACAAATTAAAAATTTATAAGTTTGAAAATTTTCGGAATATTCGAAAACTTCGAAGATTTTGAAAATTGTTGAACATTTTTTGGTATTTTTTGGGAATTCTCTAAATTTTGAAAACTTCGGAAATTTTTGGAATTTTGAAAATTTCGTAAATTTTCGAAAATTTTGAGAATTCTAAACATTTTCAGAATTTTGGAAATTTTCGGAAATTTTGGAAATTTTTAAAAATTTAAAAAATTTTTGGAAATATTGAAGATTTTGAAAATTTTCGTGAATTTTGAAAATTTTCGATAATTTTGGAGATTTTTCGGAGATTTTCGGA
>JAPYZK010000297.1:0-52992 GCA_030522785.1 Platygaster equestris
CCTGATAGGTGACAGCCAATCAAAAAAACCGACTGTTCAAGAGCAGAATTGAGTTCAATTATTGAAAACAGCACATTTATGTTTTAAGAGTTGAACTTTAATCGGAAACGAAAAATTAACCATTTCTGAACAAAGAATGTATTCAATTGTTATCGCATCGAACTCAATTCTGTTACAAGGTTGAAAAACAATAGTTCTCGAAAACAACCTGTTGATTCAAATGGAAAAATACAATGAACAGGTTTTATATTCGTTCGAAAATTAACGATAATGAGTTTGTTTATGCAGCAATGCGAAATAAAATAATGCAGGATATAAAATAATAAATGTAGCGGATATACAACACTGACAAAATATCAGTAAAAGTCAACCTAGAAAAACTACATTGATGTCCTGTAAAATCTGGAAATGGCATGGAGTTTTAAAATTCAAAAAGCAAAGTAACTCTGAATATTGATATTTCTCGAAATGTCTAATATCTATAATGTTCCTATTTCTGAAACCGGAAACCGAAAGGTACATTCAGCAAAAATTACAAGAATTTTCAAAGAACTCCCACCATACCCGAATTTTTCTGAAACTCGAATGCCTTAATAGTCTGTTGTTGGGCAGGCAGGCATTGGTGATTTTGACGAAATAAAGGGTTGCGGCACGAGCCGAAGGCGATTGCCGTAATAATTTCTTCAAAGTCGACAATCGCCTGCGTGCGCAACACAATACTTCCCCTCGCGATGGCCGAAAAAAACATTTAAAGTGCCAATTTTGAGGTTAGAGTAAAGAATAGCTATTTTTGTATCAAGAACTTGAGGCGTGGCTTTTCGGGCCAAGACGATGTGTGAAGCCAAATCTCGACCCTCGGCTGCGCCTCGGGACGAGATTTGGCTTCACACATTGTCGAGAACGGAATAGCACGCCTCAGGTCCGTGGTGCAAACAATATTTTTTGTAAAACACGCACTGAATAGGAGCTTCCAGCCCCTGAAACAGCGTATTCAGGAGGGACATTTGCGACGCGGTGCACCGCGAACCTATAAATGTCAAAACAATATGGACCATATTGTCCCTGTTTTTAGCGGACTTGAGGAACAAAAGTAGGACTTGAGGAACAATTGTAGGACTTGAGGAACGACCATCGGTACAATACCTAATCGCCGGTCGTAAATGGACGTCCTCAATGCGCTATTTCAGGGGCTCAAAGCGTCTGTTCAGTGTGTGTTTTGCAAAAAAATTTTTCGCGCAAGATCTTCATCCAGTATATGCAAAAAAGTTCATTTTCAACAAAAATGTCCGATTTTCGCTCTTTTAACGTTATATCGCAAAACTGTAATAATATCCTGTACATCATGAATATCGGGAAATGATCGCCGATAGACGTGAGAGTATAGAATTGTTTATCGATCCCGCTTCGTGATAAGCGATGTCGCGCGGATCTCGCGACGTTTCGCTACTTCAAAGCAACCGAGGGAACGAGTCCTTACGGTGTTTAATAAAAGACGCGTGACGACGCTCGATAAGGTCTTTTTATAAACGTGCATTATCTCGCGGCCCATAGCGAATTGACCCGGAACGAGTGTCACGAAAAACACTCGAAACTTAGCGTCATTATTTACTTATCTGTTATCCACCCCTTTTCATTATCATAATCGATATCAGAGCGCGACAGTGAAAACGATCGACCAATTTTGAACCCTCATTAATTGTGGAAACATATTCTCCATAAAGTATATAATTTAAAATTTTCAGATAATTACAGACAACTTTTTTAAAAATTAAGAATGTTCAAATTTATATAACGACCCACGCGCGTGTGACGTACGTAAATTTTTACGAATTTCACGGAATCAATTGTAGACTGGATATTCACAAAACAATGAAATCATTGAATAAGTATTCAGCATACCTGTTTTTTAATTTTATCATTTCGTATATTTTTATTTGGCAATCAATTTCGTCATAGGAAAATTTTCGATGATATCGAACAGTTTTTTCTACATTCTCCGATTTTCAAAATCGAAATCTTTGACTTTTCCAGTAATGTAAGTAGAATTCAATTCTCTATAATATAAAATGTTATGATTTTCAAGACATACTTATAGACGTTTAAATTTATCCCTATCTCAAAATTCAAATTCTTCAGTTCTGACGACTCACAATTTTTGAATCCAATAATACGGATTTCCGAAATTAATTTATTCGAAACCTTGAATCACGAAATATTTGATTGAGCCTCGAAACCCAAAAAACACAGTTTCGGCTTTTTCTTTTCGCACTAACCACTTCTGATAATTAGTCGAGTTCGTGATACGATGTTAATCAATCTCGCGACATCAGTTTCCCAGCTGAGTTGTAATTAGTATCGCGGACTATTAATTAAAGTGACGCAAGTTTTAAATGTCCGTAACGTGACATTTCAGATCGAAGAATATAAGATTTTCTAAATATGAAATTGGACATTGATCTTATCTTTACTTCGTAAATTTATCTTGATCAATAATTAATTTGATGTGACATTGAGATAGTTGGAAATGCAATAATATTGTAATTTCTCATTACTTTGTCGTTTTATTGTGATTGAGAGTCTTTCGTAAAAAACAGATGAGCTCTTTCAGTCGCTGACGAGTTTAATCTGAATTCTCATTTCAATTCCAGCACTACTTATCAGTCTGACTTTATTTTAGTGCCGCAGAAACTGGCGAATCGCGCGCGTTCTCTGCGAATAGAAAAAGTTCGAGTATCGAAAATAAAGTGGTTTTTGAAAAAATTGTCTGTTCAACATTCTTTGAAAAAAATATGAAGGTGAAGAAAGTATTTGTATAAAAAACTTCAAATTTATTCAAAAAGAACTTAATTTTGAAGATTTCATTCATTTCGCTAATTTAAATTTTGGAAATTACGTAAAGCAGTAGAAGATCCATTCACTCAAGATTTTAGAAATTTATGAGGTTGACAATGATTTTTTCGTAACTTAAAAATCAACGTTAATTTTTATCATATCTATTTTATTGAACAAAAAATATGTGAATGTCCCTAAAAGCCAGAACCGCTGAAAAATATTAACAAAATAATTCAGTACGATTTAAAACTAATTTTGAAAAATTTTTTATAAAAGTATCTGTGAATGATTGCTGCTAATTATAGTCACTGATTACGAAGTCGAAATTTTGAGATAACGGACGTTGCAAGTTCGTGAGTCAAAGGTATAAAGGCGAGTGACCGTGAATTTCGCTGGAGTGGCCGGTTTTTAATCGAGTTCTGTTAACTATTTTTAGTCAAAACTATATATTTTCTGTCTGAGGTCATAATCGAAGAATTTCGAACAAAAAGTTTGCAGAGCCACTTTCTTCAAGTGACAGCTCTTCAATCTACGCCAGATTCACGTAAAAGTCATTCGATGAGAATAATATGAATACCAACAAATAATATTGTCCCGATTTAAAATTGACGAGGTAATCTACGTAAGAAAATGACTCTTATTCAAATAGCACAAACTTATCAATTTTCTAATTTCTACGTTTCAATATTATCAATATTTATTATATTATACCGTCCGTGCTTGATTTGGATAATATTGATGACAAAAACGAATACTTTTTGTATAAATAATTGCCATTCAAGATAAACGATTGACTATTAAGTTTACTTACGAAAAACATGAATACTTTATCTGAAAAAATCAGATATTTGATTGACGTGTTAGAATAAAAGTCTTTTCATGTAACTGAAATTAGATCTCGATAAAATGATAAAATTAATCATGTTTGGTCTTGCCAATGAAAAAATGAGAAAATTCAATTTGGTAAAAAAATAATTGTGTTCTATTTTATCTTTCAACACACAGTTCATTTATTGTCATATATTTGTTGGTTACTATGATTTTCATTATTTTCGTCAACTATGATCATAAATTTATATTCCGTTGTTGATTTTTTATTATGATTTTCATGGACATATTTCAATAAATCTCGTTGTTGAAAAAAGTAATTGTTAGGTATCCTTGAATTTTTCTTTTGATATAAATTATCTTCCACAAAAAAAACACTGACAAAATATCTCATTACAAATCATCCATTGTGTATTATCAATCATTGCTATGATTTTTTTTGTTTTTCATTTTTCGTAAAAAAAACTTCTCAAAAACGATTCATTTTTTACTGACGACCAGATTCATTAACTCTGAATATTACGACTCTCGCGATGAAAATTCTCTCTCATGATTTTATTTAAGATAGAAAAATACATAATTATGACATTTTCACAAAGTGCAAAGAATAGTGGAAAACTAGAAAAAATTCCCAAAGACTACCAAGTTTTTTGGACCGACGAAAAATTCAAAAAAATTGAAAAAGAATATTTTATACATTTTTTAGAAGCTTGTTCAGTTTATTTTCTAAGTTATAGGGAAATTCACAAAAGTTTGTAAATAATATATATTAGTCCTGTAGGAAAAATACCGTGATTAAAATCAATAAATGGAATAAATATTATCAAATAATAGTATAATATTATTATACGCCAAGGCGCATGATGAGGGTCTTTATGCGACAAGCGGCAATGCTCGCAGGACGATCGAAGCCGAGGCGAAGCCGAGGCGAGGTAAGTCCTGCGATCGTGGTAAGCGAGTCGCGTAAAGCCCCGAATTCTTCGCATTGGCGCATATGCTATTTTATACACCTCAGTGCAATAAACGGTCCTTTATTGGCCTGCTCGGGCCCGAAAAACCTTTTTATTGCCTTCGGGGTATAATAGTATATTATGCGCCCAGGCGCATAATGAGGGTCTTTACGCGACGAGCGGTAATGCTCGCAGGACAATCGAAGCCGAGGCGAGATAAGTCCTGCGATCATTGTAAGCGAGTCGCGTAGACTCGAATTGTTCGCATTGGCGCATATACTATTTTCTGTGACGACTGTGCATTTACAAGTTTTTTGCGTGAGATCTGTTATGTGAAGGATAACACCATGTTATACGCATGCACTAACACGGTTTATGCGCATTTACTTTGAATATGCTCCACTACTGCACATGCGTTCAAATGTTGGATGATTTTTCACCCAACTCATCAATCGCCATCGAAATTTGCGGAATAATAGTATGTTATGTTCCAAAGAGCAACAAGTTTTTTGGGCGAATGCAAGTTTATATTCCGAGGCGAAGCCGAGGAATATAATCGTATGAATCCCAAATAACTTTTTGCCCTTAGGAACATACGATACTTTATACACCGAAGGCAATAAAAAGGTTATTCGGGCCCGAGCAGGCCAATAAAGGACCGTTTATTGCACTGAGGTGTATAAATATTCCGTACAATACGTGAGCATAGTGCGCCGTGCCCACCCTGCCGTGTCTACAACATTCAGCTTCTCGCTGCGTGTGTTTTTAGCGGCGACTTTTATTGATTAAACTTATTAATTCCAATTTGTATATATTTCAAACGATAACTTCGATTATTAACAGTAATTTCAGATTTCAGTCGTTTAATTGTTCTTGTGGAGCGTTCGCAGCTTTAAAGCGTTACTGTATCGTAATACGCGCATGCGCAGATCAGTTTTCACATGATGCCACTCTGTATCGTAAGGTACTACATTACGGTACTCTACGCTGTCACATAAAATCGGGTAAATGCACCGGAGTCACATAATAGTACATTATCGCATAAAGTACATTATCACATATAGTACATATATTATATTGAAGTACCATTTTTGAGGTTAGATGCGAATAAACATATAAAAACAGAAATAAATCAATAAAATAAAAATAAAACTCGAAATTTTTCCCAAACCGGTAGGGAAATACTCCGTGCTAAATTGATACGTTGTCCCGACTACCATTATAATATCATAGAAGAAAAACTCGGGAAAATCCGGCGTCGTTTTATTCTTGAGAAAAAATAAAAGCTAATAAATCACTGCCTCCATAAATCACCTCCTTTGTCGGATTATCAGACAAACATCATATCCGAAATCACATATCATCCGACATCCGATTCGGATATGCCCTTAGAACCAATAATGATACGCGCGTGCCGGCGATGAAGTTTTGTCAGTTTCAAGTGAGGATAAATAAAACGCCTTGCAGGCAATTACTTGGTGAATTGGCTGACGACGGGTCTCTCGGAGAACATCAAGTCCGAAATGTCCGAGGCCGAACTCAAAAAAATCGGCAACGCCGTTTGCACACACCTCGTATCTGCCGGCATTCTACGACACGTGCCCAAAGACGATACCACTGCTAACGAGAGTGACGTCTTCCAGGTGAGAAATTATCAACTTTTTTATAAACATTCACGAAATTTTCCGAAAATTTACAAACTCGGATTTTCCGAAGAATTATGAAAGCTTTTGAGAATTTTCACAGCGATGTTTTTATGAGAATTTGTTGGCGTTTTGGAGGAATTTCTCAAATTTTCCATCAATCTGAAGTACCCTTCACATTACGAACAGAACAGAACACGAGCGAACAAATGATATATGGCGGTCAACATGGCTTCCATCATGGCGGTCCATTTTGGATTAGGAGTAGGGTTAGGTTTGCTCATCTCGAAATGTCAAATATCAAAGATATTTATTAACATTAACAGCATCTGGTAATGAGTTACACGATATGTTTGCGGAAGCGGCAATAGAAAAAGGAGATAATGGAGATAAAAAAAACATCCTTACTTTACGGTCACAATCAGCTGACTTGACTTGACTGTTCGCGCATCCGTTCTCTGCTGTTCGCGCTGTAATTTGAACTCTCCGAATTACGGCGCGATGAACGGTCGATCAAACATGCGCGAACTGTGCCATTGCCGCCATATTGCATTTTGTTCGCCTTGTGAAGGCACCTTAAGTGTTTTTGGAAAATGTCTAATAAGTATTTATTATCGATAAATTTATAGATATTTAATAGCGATAAATTGATGGATATTTAATATCGAGAAATTTCAGTAGTACGGGGGAATTTGAAATACTTTTCAATTAAAAGACTATTTATTAATATCTTGAAGATCTTGAAGATCTTGAAGAATTGAAAAGATGTCGTAAGTATTATGTATAGACGATCGGCTTGATGATCGTTTTTTATCTTATTCGAAAGAAGTTATCGTTGGTTCCCTAAACAATTATTCAAAACAGTTTTCGATCTCGTCGAAAAACATTTTATCTCTAAACTGGAAATTCAACACCCTTATGTTTCGAACCCAGGTCGATAACATGTATTACTGGACAAATCAAGAGCCCCGTATCACAGATTACAAGCAAAATCTTACGGACGAGCGCGTTCACGATCTCGAACAAGAGTTAGAAAAACTCCGTGAACAGCTCAATTCATTGAAAAATATCGTCAATGAAAGCAAGAAAAACTTCGTATCACAGTCCACGCAAACGGAAAATGACGGAACGCACCTCACAATTTTTTCACCGGACTCAACCAGTTCTCCACTTCCAAGCAACTTACGAAAAATGACGCTTCTCAAAGAAAGCCGGGTCGAGCTGCTATCACCGATTCCCAGTACTCAAAATCATTCAGCAATCAGCGAAACTTCTTCAGATTATAAAACTTGCACAAGTTCCTTTCTGGCAAGGCTGGAAAATTCGGAAGCCGACAAAAGCGTCAAAATCGTCGTCACTTCTCCCACCTCCACGAAAACTGCCGAACTTCCTGCTCCTCCGCCTCCACCTCCAATGCCTGAACCTCAAGAGAATTTTAGCCCCGAAAATCCCTTGTCCAAAGAGTCCCGAGTTTCAGAACCTTCTGGGATTTCGCAACCGCCTCCACCTACTCCAGATTCAGGTACTTCCAGGTTCGTGCACCCACCTCCACCCCCGATGCCTGGGATGTCAGGACCTCCACCTCCGCCGCCGATGTCTGGGATGTCAGGACTTCCACCACCGCCCCCGATGCCTGGGATGGTTCCTTCCCCGCCTCCACCTCCCATGGCTGGGATGTCAGGACCTCCACCTCCGCCGCCGATGTCTGGGATGTCAGGACCTCCACCACCACCCCCGATGGCTGGGATGTCAGGACCTCCACCACCACCCCCGATGGCTGGGATGGTTACTCCCCCGCCTCCACCTCCCATGGCTGGGATGTCAGGACCTTCACCTCCGCCCCCGATTCCTGGGATGTTAGGATCTACCCCAGGAGAGCCGTCTTCGATACATGGGCTGCCACCGCCACCTCCTCTTCTGGGAGCGACACCTTCAAGGCCGAACTCTTTAGCGCCGATGCCGTTGCCAGCACCTCCTGTCGGGTGGTGGAATCCGCCAAATCAATTAGGTGAGTTCAGCGTAAATAAGGTTGAAGCACCGAGTGTATAGCTGCCCTCTACCCCATTTGTTTTTATTTGGCTTTCCTTCCCTAATAATATATTTTGCGCCAAGGCGCATAATGAGGGTCTTTACGTGACGAGCTCGCAGGACGATCGAAGCCGAGGCGAAGCTGAGGCGAGATAAGTCCTGCGATCATTGTCAGCGTATCGCGTGAAGACCCGAATTGTTCGCATTGGCGCATATACTATTTTACGTGACGACGGTGCATTTACAAGTTTTTCTGCGCGAGGTCTGTCATGTGAAGGATGACGCTACGTTATACTCATGCACTAATACGGTTTATGCGCATTTAGTTCGAATATGCTCCACTACTGCACACGCGCTTAAATGTTGAATGATTTTTCACTGAACTCACAAATTTCGATCTAAATTCACAAAATAAATAAATATTTCGAACAATGCGTGTGCATAATGCGCTTCGCCCACCGTGCCGTGTCTACAACATTCAGCCTCTCTCTGTGTGTGTTTTTAGCGTCGACTTTTATTAATGAAACTTATAATTTCCAATTTGTTTATATTTTAAACGATAGCTTTGATTATTAGTAAATTCAGATCTCAGTCGTTTGATTGTTCTTGGGGAGTGTTCGCAGTTTTAAAAGTTACTGTATCGTAATAGGCGCATGCGCAGATCAATTTTCACTTTTAGCAAGTTCACTTGGGTAGCGGATACCTATCCGGTATGTATCTGATACTGGGGACCCTAAAATTCTCTAGGGCGGGAAATTTGAAATCGCATATGTATAGATTTACTGCATTCATAATTTCAAATTTCCCGCCCTAGGGAATTTTAGGGTCCCCAGTATCAGATACATACCGGATAGGTATCCGCTACCCCAAGTGAACTTGCTATTTATGTATCATAATACGCGCATGCGCAGATCAGTTTTCACATTATGCTACTCTGTATCGTAAAGTACAACATTACGATACTCTACGCTGTCGCATAAAAACACGTAAATGCACCGGAGTCACATAATAGTATATTATGTTCCAAAGGCCAAAAAGTTTTTTTGGACCAATGCGAGTTTATATTCCGAGGCGAAGCCGAGGAATATAATCGTATGAGTCCAAAACGACTTTTTGCCTTTTAGGACATACGATACTTTATACACCTCAGTGCAATGAACGGTCCTTTATTGGCCTGCTCGGGCCCGAAAAACCTTTTTATTGCCTTCGGTGTATAAAATATCGTATGTTCCAAAGGGCAAAAAGTTATTTTGGACTCACACGATTATATTCCGAGGCGAAGCCGAGGAATATAAACTCGCATTCGTCCAATAAAACTTTTTGCTCTTTGGAACATAATATACAATTATACACCGAAGCCAATAAAAAGGTTTTTTGGGCCCGAGCAGGCCAATAAAGGACCGTTTATTGCACTGAAGTGTATAAAATAGTATATGCGCCAATGCGAATAATTCTGGTCTTTAAGCTACGAGCGGCAATGCTCGCAGGACGATCGAAGCCGAGGCGAGATAAGTCCTGCGATCATTGCTGCTCGTCGCGTAAAGATCCTCATTATGCGCCTTGGTGCATAATATACTATAATATTGTCGTTTTTAGCTTTGAGAAAAGAACCACTGAACCCGGGGATCGCTATGAAACCGCTCTATTGGACTAGGCTCATAGTACCCGCCACAGAAGCGCCTCCTGCATCCACCGAAAGCCCAGAATCCCCGGACGCTCCTCTCTGGGCGGTGATAGACGAAGACAAAAGCGTCGACATCAAAGAATTCATCCACTTGTTCTCGCGGCAAGTCGTCGAGCGCAAGCCAACAGTCAAAGTCGCTACAAAGGACCGTCTTTCGAAAATCCAGACCGCGAAAATACTCGACTCGAAAAGATCGAGAACCGTAGGAATTTTGGAAAAAAGCCTTCACGTCGATTTTAGCGAGGTCGAGAACGCCGTTTACAATCTCGACACGGCCGTGGTCAGTTTGGAGACGCTTCAGCAAATTTACGAAGTGGTAAGAAAAAAATTGGTCACTGGAGACCAGGGCAAAATGGGCACTTCTTCGTAGAAACCCTTAGAAAAATCTGTACAACCCTAGCTATTCTTCAACCTAGTTTATGATTTTAAATAAATGCACTTAAAATGAAACTCCGAAATTTTCTATTGTCTATTTTTTTCAGAGACCAACAGCTCAAGAAATTTCAGAAATTAAAGCCTTCGAAAAAGACAACCCAGATGTTCCCCTCGACACGCCCGAAATGTTCCTGAAAAAGTTGTCTTCGATAGACAATTTCACCGAACGACTCGCGTGCTTGGTTTTCCAAAATGAATTCGACCACGCGATATCGTCAGTTTCCACCAAATTAACGAATCTTCGTTCTACTTGCGATTTTTTGCGCAACTCGAGCTCGCTGAAAAAAGTTATGAGCTTAATCCTCACCGTTGGTAACTACATGAACGGGGGAAATCGCGTGAGGGGACAAGCCGATGGCTTTGGCTTGGAAATTTTGGGCAAATTAAGGGACGTCAAAGGAAATGCACCAGGTGTTACTTTGCTGCACTACATCGTTCGTGCTAAATTAGAACAAGAAAAAGACTCTAAATTCGACGAGCCACTACCACTGCCGGTTCCAGAACCAGCAGATGTTGAAGCTGCGAGTGCGATCAGTTTCGACAATATTTCTAATGAACTCACGAGGCTCGAAAAGGAATTGAAAGGTAAGTTTTTGGCGGTAGACAAGCATAATTACAAGTTGTCTAAAATGGGATAATAAACAAATAATATTGAGAAATCCCATGCTGTTTTTTAAAATCCTGCGGTTTTTAACAGCAATTACAAATTTTTGTTACAGCTTGTAAATCAAAAAGTGCAATTGTCGCAGAAGGTAATCCTGAAACTGCTGGCCCTTTCAAAGTTAAAATGGATCGTTTTCTGAAACGTGCGGAAAAAGACCTCAACAATGAAACAGAAGGACTGAAAGTAGCCAGAAATGCGTTCAAATCCACGATGAATTTTTATCAATTTTGCCCCAAAGGCAAGACCATTGAAAACGCAGCTCCTGAAGATTTTTTCGTACATTGGATACCATTTTCTCGTGATTTCAAGGTACTTTTTAGAAAGTGATCAATTTCTATTCCATATTCACACGGAAATAGCAGACTTTCGACTTAAGTATGATTGTTGAAAATTCATAAAAATGAAATATTGCGTATATATTTTCAGGACATTTGGAAAAAGGAACAGTCAAAATTGAAGAAAGAAAGGGCGTTAGAAAAATTAAAGAAGAAACAAGAAGGTCTCAAATTAGTGAAAAAACGACCGGGAGGATTCAAAGACGTAATGTTGAGATTGCAAAAAAAGAATAAAGATAATGAATCGTAGATTGTTTACGGTGACGAGTTGCACTCGTTTGCTTAGATTTATGAATACAATCAAGCGCATTTGTAAATAGGTCGGTCAACATGCACAGACATTAATACGATGGTAATCTGAAATGGATTTTATGAAGAAATTAACCATATTGTCCCTAACACGAATTTATTGCATTCTAAGGGCCACAACGATTCTATTTATAAATTTTTATAGTTGTGTAATGTATAATTATGTAATCAAAGAAATGTACAGTTTTCGAACCGCGAGTTTTTTTAATGAATGACAAAGTTTAATAAACTATTTTGTTATAATTGATGGCCACAATTTTTTTATATTAATTTCAAATGCACTCTATTGTAATGAACAAAAATTCACAATCTTCATTAATAAACAAAATAAAGCTTGCAGAATCAAACATTTCAAATTTAAAAATAACCCAAATAGTACGGGTGCTAAAAAACCATAGAACTTTAGGTTTTTTACTAGTTTCAATGCAATCTTAAAAAAAAAACTTGTGATGCAAAAAAAATACAAATAGTATCAATAAAACTTTTTATTGTCAAATGACAACATTTTTACGACAGATTCAACACCCAAAAATCAAGCATTTACCGAGTTGTGCCAAATCTCGAAATTTCTAAAATGTGTACAAAAAATTAAAATACCACGTCATTGTCCAGTATCCAACAACTTTTTAAAACTTGTCTACAATTTTAAATATTTCAAGTCACGGAATCATTACATTAAAAAAAGACAGCTGCATTTTTTCCACACAATGATCAATTTCATTAAAAAACGCGAACTAAATCGTTAAAAAAAACACGTGATTTATTGTACGCCCTGATTTACAGTAATAAATGTTGCGATTCTTATTACCTTGTTTATAAAACTTTGTATCTGCCGCGAGAAGCTGTATGTGCCCCGGAAGCTTGAAGCTTGATTAACTCTTCTTTGATCAGACGCGAAACCTCGGCCTTGGCTTTGCTGACGGCCAATTCGCTCGTTGATTCGATAGCGAGGTAGAGTTTTCTCTCGCCTTCCGGGGGAGTTTTCCCCGTCGCGATGTAGGTACCTCGGACAGTCAATCCGGCTTCGGAATATTCTGAAATTTGGGCCAAGGCTTCTTTGCTGGTGACGCGCCATCTCGCCTGCTGCGGGAAGTCGTTGATTTCCAGCTCTTCTTCGTACTTTCGGAACGTCTGGTCTCCGATTTCGCCCTCGCCTTCGACGAGGTCGTCTTCTTTAGGTTGGTAATTAAGTTTTGTGTTGAGTTTCGCTGCTACTTGCTCCGCCACGGTTTTAGCCTGAAACATTACAAGGAATTGAACGAGTCACTATTTTGTAACCAATTTCTCAAAGTTACTAGACATGATGCGCGCGCTACGCGCGCCTGCATTTTCTAATTATAATTGCTAATAAATAAACGGTGGCTAAACTGAGCGTGAGTGAGTAAATAGCTATATGTCGTTAAGATGAGCGTGGGCGAACAGCTTATTTGCCCACTAGTGGGCGAACCAGTTCATCACTCGCACGCCATGTCAACAATCAGGTAATCCATTATTTCGTTCACTCTCAGCAGGGCCACGAAATTACATATTTCTCGCGGGAGTTGAATAAGATTCGAAACTCGCGCTTAACTCACAAACCGTCAAAACCATCGCATTAAAGTGAGCGTATTACACGATTTCGATAGATTGTTGATTACCATTCGATACACGCGGCATGCTTCAGATGTTTCATCACTTTTTTCTCTAGGGATCAAGTAATAGTACATTGTTGTGCAAGCTGACATTGGTGATTTTGACGAAATGAAGGGTTGCGGCACTCGCCTTCGGCTCGTGCCATAACCCTTCATTTCGTCAGAATCGACAATTGCCAGTGTGCGCAACACAGTACTTTTCTTCACGCTAGCCGAAAAATACATTTGAAGGACCAATTTTGAGGTTAGAGTGAAGAAAACTAATTAAAATGCTCACCGTGATGAGATTAGTCGGTCCATTTCCTTTGAGAATCGCTTCGGTCGCCTGCTGCATCGCTCCCTTTGCCTCAGCTCCAAGATTCTTGGCGATATTAATCTTGGACGCGACCCTTTTAGCCATCTCCAACTTGTCTGTGGCAGTGGATATAATCTGACCCGGAATACTAGCACTCGCCGTAGTCGGTCTCGAGATTTCTCGCACCGTACGTTTCGGGGCGAGCATGCTCTCGATTTGCTGGTCGATGTCGTTTTCGATATCCTCGTCGTCGGAATCCTGGAGACCAAGCGCCGCCTTCTGGTACTTTTTCTTTTCGCTGGCCATAGCGGCTTCGGACTCGTCAAACTTAAAGCCTTTGCCGCTGAAACCGCCGCCTGTGTGTACCTTCTTCCCATCCGCAGCTTGGCGTGTTTTGTAGCTTTCCCAAAGTTGGCGCAAAGCTTCCGGCACTGGGACTCCAGCTAATTCGTGAGCACGGATTATGTCACCTGCGTAACGCTCTTGTTCCGAGGTTACGAACGTGTAAGCGTACCTGAAATAACAAGATATGAATTAAGGTGATTTGAAAAAATCTCATCTTTGAATATTTAATCTTGTAAATCCGAAGTTTTTCTGTTTTCATCTCTCTATTCCTTCAGTCAGCTTTTGAACACATTGTGATTTTTTTTGAAAATTGAAAGCATTAAGAAGAGCTATGTATTTGAAAACAACATTATGTAAATTCTTTAAATTGCAAAATGTTCAATTTAAAGACTAAGTTTTGGACTTCGACAATTTTTGAATTTCTTAAATTTCAAGATTTTTGTCTACACTTATTCAAACTTGGAAATTCTCCAATTTAAATGTTCTAATTTTCGATGTACTATGTCAAGGGCGGATCCAGAAAAATATTTCGGGGTGGGTTTTCAAAATCTTTATATACATCATACTGATGTTTTCAATATTCATTCAATGAGCAATTAGCATCTATAAGCTAAACTGAATGCCATTTTTCAATTTTTCTACGGATCTTCGATTAATACTGCAGTCAACTACACTTAATTCTGGATTACGTAGAATTCATTTTTAAAAAATTCGTAAATTTCAAACTAACTACTTCAAATTTCAACATCAAATTTAAAACTTCAAATTTTAACATCAAACTTAAAATTTCGGAATTGAACATCAAACTTGAAACTAGAAATTTTAACTTGAAGCTCGAAATTTCAAATTTAAAATCGGATTTAAATACAAATTTTGAACTCGAATTTCAAATTCGAAACTTCGAACCCTTCGAATATCAACTTTGAAATTTTAATATATGGACTTCGATCATCTTATTTCAACTTGAAACTCTAAACGGTAAATTTCAAGTTCAAATTTTCACTTTCAGCTTTACACTTCCATACTGAACTATAAATCTATAATTTGAATGTTAAACTTTACGTTTCAACTTCAAACTTTGAATATGAATGTTGAACTTCTTATTTCAACATTAACTTTGGATTTCGAACTTTGAAATTGAATTCTAAATTTAAACTTTCAAATTCAAACAGCAAACTCTGAAACTGAACATCCAACATCAAATTTAAACTTCGAACTTCAGTCTTCAAATTTCAATTCAAGAATTCAAATTTAAAACTTGACTTTGACTTTGAAGTGCAAACTTTTGTTTTAAACTCCAGATACCTAATTCAAACTTCAAATTTTAAATCCAAACTTCAAACTTTAAGAATAAATTTCACGTTCGAACTTGAGCTTCCAAACATAAACTTCACATTCGAACCTTAATTTCCAAACTTTACATTCAAATTTGAAACTCTAAACTTTGAATGTGAACTGTAAGCTTCCAATATGAACTTAAAATATCAACTGTGAACGTGTTGAACTTCATATTTCGAATTCGAACTTTAAATTTTGAGTTCTAAATACTATTCAAAACTTTGAATTCCAAAATTAAACTTCTAATTTGAACTTTAAACTTTAAATTACGACGTTGAATCCAAATTTGAAACTCCTAACTTCAAATTCCAATCTGAAACTCCAGATTTGGATATTGTACTTTAAAATTCGAATATAGGTTTTTAAATTCTTACTACTATCCTGAACGACAAATTTCCAATTATTAAAACTTCAAAATCGAAATGCGAACTCTTCTGAACTTTCAGGGGGGGGTTTAACCCCCCCCCCCTCTGGATCCACCGTTGTACCATGTTAACTTTCTTTGAAAGAAAAATATTCTAGATGATATCTGAAAATGCATAACAATTTTAAAAAATTATCAAAATCCTCATTCACGATATATTTTTCATGAACATAAGAAGATCCGAACAAAATAATTTTCCTCACCCTTTATTCCCAGCTCTACCAGTCCTACCGCACCGATGCACGTAATCCTCGTAATGATTAGGACAATCATAATTGACCACCAAAACGAGGCTCTTAACGTCCAATCCTCTCGAGGCGACGGACGTGGCGACCAATATTGACGTCTTTCCGCTCTTGAAGTCATTGATCGTCGAATCTCTGTCGCATTGGTCGATACCTCCGTGCAAGGACATGCACAAGTGCGAATGTTTCATCAAATCCTTAAGCAGCGTGTCTGCGTGTTCTTGTGTGTCCACGAATACTATGATGGAACCTTTGTGTTGGAAATGTCCTATGATCTCCAAGAGTTTTAACAACTTTTGATCCTCTTCGAGCACGATGACGTGTTGCTCCACTTCCTTGCACACGACGGAACGTCCGCCCACTTGCACTTCCACGGCACGTGTCAGGATTCTTCGAGCGAGAGCTTCCATTTGTCGAGGGAACGTGGCGCTGAACAGCACGGTTTGGCGGTCCGGTCTGATGTTTTCCATGATACGCATAACCTGAAAGACAACAATAAAATAAATTGATTGCTGATTGAGTACAAATTGGATTTAATTTGCGTATCAGACAGGATCCAAATACCCTGAAAATTAGGTAGAAATATCATGATAAAGGAAAATTTTACCTGAGGTTCGAAACCCATGTCGAACATTCTATCGGCCTCGTCCAAGACAACGTATGTAACTCTTTTCAAATTCGTAACCCTTCCACTGTTCGCAGCCAGCATGTCTATCATTCTCCCCGGCGTGCAGACAATTATTTCCGCTCCTCTTTTCAATTCCGCGATTTGCTCTGAAATCCCGGTTCCACCGTAAACGCACACGTGGGAAAGTCCCAAAGATTTCGTAAACTTTTTCGAATCACGCCCAATTTGCATGCAGAGTTCGCGAGTCGGTGTCATTATAAGTGCGATCGGACCGTCGCCGTCAGCGAGGGGAGGTTGGTCCAGAATGTGCCTGAACATCGGTAGCAAAAAAGCCAAAGTTTTTCCACTCCCCGTTTTCGCGATACCGATCAAATCGCGACCCGACATTATTGCTGGAATAGCTTGGCACTGGATCGGGGTTGGTTTTTCATAGCCCAGTTTTTTCAAAACTTCGAGTTCTTTTTTCGTCACGCCGCATTGAGCCCAGGATTTTATTGGTTTCGGACAGCCTTTTCCTTTCACCGCGATTCCTTCCAGTTCTTGTTTGTACATATCTACCTCTTCGGATGTCATTTTAGCTAGAAAAAGTATATAAATATTCAAATAATGTATATACATTATAAATTGTTTTATAGTTTTAAATATTTTATAAAATTTCATCAATTCAACTAAAAATTTGTTTACCAATTTCAGGGACTTCCACGTAAAACGCTTTTCTGAACGGTTGATATTCGGTCGTAGCGTGATCAACCTTTGCAAGTTCTCGTTTCTGCTTGTTCGCAATTCCTGCTGC
Organism: Platygaster equestris; assembly: GCA_030522785.1. Lineage (NCBI taxonomy): Eukaryota > Metazoa > Arthropoda > Insecta > Hymenoptera > Platygastridae > Platygaster > Platygaster equestris. The sequence goes on from JAPYZK010000297.1 coordinate 17,408, forward strand.
GGTTTCATGAAGATTTTCCCCTTCTTCCTCGCTCGAATATTCTAATCCGTCCTGATTTTGCTCTATGAGTTCGCCTTTTTCTTTTTGAGATTTTTTCTTAGCCACACCAGACATTATAACAACACCTCCACTTTGTTCTGTCCCATTAGAGGCATCTTTTGTGGTTTTGTCAAATTTATTGACTTTGTGAACTTCTTCTTGAACCTTGAAAAAAATCATTTTTCGTTTTTAATTTTGTCCTGCATGCTTAATAAAATTCTATGCTTACTTTTGTTACAACAAATTAGATAAAAAATGGAGAACAAAAATGGAAATTACCCCTGCCATGTAAGCATCCAAAGGATCGATTTCGTCCTCCTCTTCTACTTTAGTGTCCACTTCCATTGCTTCCTCTTTCACTTCTTCGTCTTCTTCCTTCAAACTTTCCTCCTTTGCTTCTTTGTTGAAAAAAGGAGTTTCTTCGTCGCTATCATTTTCCAAAGACCACTTTTTCGTCGGTAACTGCAGATTCGAAAGAATCGATTTGCTGTCTTTTTTCATAGCTTCAAGTTCCTGAAAAATATGAAAATTTCAAATTATCAATGAAAAACGTGTTTGTATTTATACAATAGTATATTAAACTACGAGTAGTGTAAGAGGTGCCATTATGGGAAAATTTCTATGTAGTAAGAGTCTTCGAATCTCGCGACCGAAGGCCGCTAGTTCAAAGACTCGTAAAGGAATTCTCCCGTAATGGCACACCTTGCACTTCGAGTAGTTTACTACTAGATACTATTTCGCGCTCCGCGCGATGATCTGACTCTGATTTTCTTAGAAATTTATTGCAAACGGTGAACAATGTTTGATTGTCATTTTTTTATTGTGACAATATTGATTGTCATTTACCTAGTTGAGGGCGACGTTTTGGCGACGTTTTCTCGTAGCTCTTTTTGAGCGACGAAAAATACCTCGAATGAATGCACATTTTTTAATTTTTTAAAAAACTTCAACTTTCCAAATCTTTCGAAAACACCAAATTTTTAAGATTTTTTGGTGGAACTCAAAATATTCAGAATATTCGAATAATTTTGGACACAATAAATTTGAAAAAAATTTAGAATTCTTGTTATTTTCTAAAAAATGAAAACTTTCAAATATGTTTCGAAAAAATGACAATTTCAAAATAAACATAAAAATATAAAATTCTAAAATATTTCGAAAAACTTAGGATTTCCATACTTTTAAAAGGACGCGAAATTTTACAAGTTTCCAAAAATTTTTACAATTTTCAAACTTTCCAAAAAACTTAAATTTTTTAACAACTCGAATTTCTCAAATTTTTTCAAAATTTAAAAATTTTTCGATTTTTATGAAAAACATAAAATTTTTACAATGAAAAGAAACAGAAATTTTCGATTGTTTTCAAAAACTAACAAATTTTCATAAAACTCTGAATATACAAGTTTTTGAAAAACCCAAAATATTTAAAATTTCTGAAAAACTCAAAATTCGCAAATCTGTTACAGAACTGCACATTTTCGAATATCCGAAAAACTTGGAATTTTTTCATTGAAAAAGAAAAAAAAATTAAAATTCACGATTTTTTTTGAAAACTAACAATTTTCGAAATTTTCATAAAACTCTAAATGTAGAATTTCTCGAAAAACCTAAAATATCCAAATTTTCAGAAAACTTGAAATTCGCAAATCTGCTATACAACTACAAATTTTCGAATTTTCGAAAAACTCGCCACGCATGAGCTTCAGCTCCTTTTTCTCTTTAGGATATTTTATCCGCAATGAAGGCTGTGACGAGTCTGAAACGCACTGAAACGTCACCTCAAAAATGAGGTTATGCTGTTTATTACAGTACAGCGAAGGGTAATTACTTGCGGGGGCCGCCGTCCTACATTTTGTGTTATGAGGTGGCAGTTGTCGGAACTAATTTCCCTTTGATGTCCTGTAATGGACTACATGACTTGTATTTTTTAGGTGGTGTTTTATTGTGTTTCATGTTCCTCAGTTCCTTACAGAGTTGTTGCGAATAAAGTATGACATATCAGCAAACCTTTTTCTTTCTCTCCGTCCGCCATTTTTCAATCCTTTCTCGACGTTTTTGCATTTCCAATTCCAGTCGTTTTTGCTCTTCTTCCTGCAACAAATAATGAAAATTTTTTGTTACGTCTTTTTTGTAAGAAAAAGAGAAATTAAATTTGATATGATTACAGACTTTGTCGAGTTTCGTGTGGTCAAAGGGCAAATCTTCATCTTTGTCCTTGTCTTTGTCCTTGCGATCGCGGGATCGAGACCTGTTCCTTTCCTTGTTTGATCGTGATTTTGAGCCTGTAAGACGCTTTTCTTTACTGTCTCCCCTTGTATACCGAGAACAATCAATGTATATTTATTAATAACAATTATCTCTGTTTCGTAAATGTATGTTCCTGCATTTATGATTGTGCGAGTAATAATTCAAAAATTATCCAGGTATACAGAGATCAGATGATTTGAAACTTATCACTTTTTTCTGCTTTTTGCTGACGAGTAATTTTTTAGTGGATGCCAGTTTTTTTGCACTATGGAAAAATAAAACATTTTTTTTATTCAAGTTATGCATGTTTTTTCGCTCGCTGGAACATTTTCGAACATTTTTTACTTATTAATTTTTGACAGTTTTTAGTTTTGTAATTAAATTAAAACAAAATTGTAAAATTCAGAGCACTTTATAACTTGAGAAGTTGTATGATTTCCAATTTTTCGAGTTCTACACAATTTGAACATTTTTAGTACATCCCAATTTTTTTCAGCAATATTTTCTGAGTTGGAGTAAATTTTTCAGTCACATTTTATATTGAGTAAGATTGAATGGAGATGAAATATTGAGAAATAAATTATTAGAAATTTTCACAAATAAAAAAAAAAAAAAAGAACATAGTTGAACTGAGTGGAATGAAGATAATAAAGGATGAAATGAATACCGCTTTCGATCACGATCTCGATCTCTGTCGGATCTGTCCCTGCGTTCTCGGTCTCTTGAACTTCTGCGATCCCTGTGTCTGCTGCTTCCTTTATCTCTTTCCCGATCGCGATCTCGACTTCTGGATCTTCTTCGTTTTTTTTCCGGTGTCGCTGATCGAGATCGTGACCTTGACTTCGACCTTCTACGATGATGGCGTTCCCTGGAAATGAACAATTCGCAAATAAAAAAACAATTCAATAATTCGCTTATTTCTAAACAAGTTAAACCAATTCACTCTAACCAATTTTTAAAATAAAAAGTCAGTATCGAACAAATTTTGGCCAAAAATAACACTTGTAAATCAAGACATTCAAAATATCATACAAAGAAATAGGTTTACAGTTCAACAACCAAAAAAAAAGTGTACCATTGAGTATATTGCTTTGATAGCTTAATTTTCATTCACATATTTGATCGCAAAAAAAAGAACTCGTTGTTATTCATCTATATTTGCTAATAACGATTGAGAAAGGTCAACAACAAAAGCAACCATTTCGTTTTTGCTACTTTGGACAAGAGTTTTTCTTGTGTCGAATTCAACGACAAGAATAAGGTAAGAATTTATACAATATGCTAAAACTTAGTAACAAATTACATTTGCAAACGACAAACGACCTGTAACCTAACCTAAAACACTAAAAACAATTGTAAAAAAATGACTTACTTTTCGCTGCGAACCATGATTTGTCCACTTCAGGATTATGCTGAATACTCAAGTTCAATTCTGAAGATTTTTATTGTTGGCAGTTGTATTCAAAGATACAACTTCTTCAAAAACAAATAGCAAATTGCAACCAATCCAAATAATGATTGCAACAATCTGAATCTGTCAACCATATATCAAATTGTGAAAAATTGTGACTGTTGTTGACAGTTGTCCACTGATCCCAGTCCCACTGATCTATATTCAGTGCTGTCAGTCTGTCAGTCAGTGGACAATTGCTGACAATTGATCACAATACAAAGGCTAGTTGCAGTTCGTACCAATAAAGTAAACCAAAAATCCCTAAATCGGGTGTGTGTGTTTTTTTTTGGTTTTCTAATTTTTGTCTAAGATGGCTATCATGATTAAAATCCAATTCACAAAAAAGTTTTTGAAAATTTGGCAATCATACTGATCAACACTGATTGACTGATGTTTGCTGATGTTGACTGATTAAAAAAAAGAGAGTTGGAGAGAGGTCCGCCCGATATCAAAACAAACAACGAAAATCGAGTTCGAGAAGAAAGGGAGAAAACAAGAAGCGGGCACTTTGTCAACGCTCCAATTAGGTGCTTAATTAATGCCCTCGATGGCCCGATATTTTGTTTTTGCGTACTTAATAAATTAGGCCTATTTGGCAATTAATTGGGAGTCATTAACGTTTCATGTTGTTGTTGACGTAATTTATTAGGCGCCGCGTTGTCAAAAATGACGCGTGCTTCAATTTTCATTATTAAACGTCATCTTGAATTTCTTGATTCAATGAAGTTCACTTGTTTTAACAGTAGGATGATCACGGAAGTTGAAGACGTTGAGGTTTTGGAGAATGAAATTCTTGACGATGACGTTGAAGACGAAGGCTCAGACGGTCTCGTTCCAGAACTCCAGGGAAATCTCTCCAAGTGGACGAATTACATTCACGGCTGGCAAACAAGGTTTATTGTGCTAAAGGATGGGACTTTGTCATATTACAAGTCGGAGCAGGACAGTGGTTTCGGTTGTCGTGGCTCTATCAGTCTTTACAAGGCGGTTATTAAGGTGAATATGCTGACTGTTCGAAGATGAATTCTAGAAAGTTCTAGCAAGTTTTTAGTGATTTGCCAAAGTTTTCAAGTTATCAAAAAGGTACTCATGTGTTGAATAGTAAAAACATCTTCGAATTATTGTAATGTTTCATAGAAAGCAGTTACAGTTTCAAAGAAATCACCAAGAAGGTGACTAGCAGTCAGAGAGAAAATTTGTAAGAGATTTTGTTGATTTCCAAAAAAAACAGGAAATTTTTGGAAATCATAAAATTCAATTAAACCTGCAGTTTTAGAAGGCAAGTTTTCGACATCCTATATACATATAATAAAAAGTAAAGCTTCATAAATGTAAATTTAAACATTTAGAAATTTGAAAATCAAAAGATCAGGTCAATCCGTTTAATTTTTCAATTTGCACATTGCAAAATTGAAATCATTAATCTGAGAGTATTAGCATTTAAAAAAGTGGAATTCAAAAGTGCTCACTTTTAACATTTTTTAACAGTTCGTAAACATCAATTTGGATTTCAAAATTTTAAAAAGATAATTTCAACATTTTTAACCCTGAAAATTTGAAAGTTTAATGTTTTTATTTAGAAAACTTATTCATTCGAAAGTAAAAAAAAAAAAAATAATACCAACGATGAAAAAATTGGAAACAGTAATAAAAAAGGCTGAAATTTGAGATCACAAAATTACAAAATAAGCATTCAAATTATTCCCGGAAATGTTTTAATACTTAAATTTTCAAAACTCAATAGACCATGAACTCAACATTTTTATTTATTTATTAATGAAATCAATGGGTAAAACCCATTTAATTTTTAGAATAATTATTTGTTATAATTATTATATTTGTAAATTTGTAAACTGTATAATTTTGTTTTTAGTCAGCTCTTCAAAAACAGTCCTAAAATTCCCAAATGCGAATTCCACTGCTGCATAAAAAAGTTCCTCTTTCTGTAGCGTATCAATAAAATAGAAAGTCCACAGTTTTTCATGTTCAAACATCAAATTGGAAAGTTACGCCAGTTATGAAATAACTCTTTGAATCTTCCTGAACAATCGTTCGATAAAATATTTTGATTGTTGAGCAAGTATCAATGAACATATAATGACATGCAATAAAATATTCATTAAATTTGACTTTTATAAATTACTTTGTTTAAAAATATTACACTTCCGAAAAAAATCAATGCGTTTAGAAAACCAATTTCATCACATTTACGCTCTTTATTTTTTCTTTTCTTGTTGTTCTTTTTTTATAACTATAATTGATTTGTCACTGGCCCTGAAATGTACATTTATTTTGTTGTAAATATTTGTCACGCTGTTATCGATTGCTTTTAGGGCCACGAATTCGACGAGTGCAGATTTGACGTGTCAGTCAACGATTCCGTTTGGTATCTCAGGGCAGACACTCCAGAAGAAAAACAGCGTTGGGTCGACGTTTTGAAATCTTATAAGGTATTTTCCTTCATTAAAATTCTGGTGAACATTTTTTCTCACTGGCAAATATCACCAACCATGCTTGGTATTGAAAATAAAACAGTATAATAAATTCCAAGAAAAGTTCAGAGTTGTTACTTGAAAAAAATTCCACCACGTAAAACGTCGAAAAAAGTATTCAAATCCTGTTTTTGTGTAATATTCATTCGATATTAAATATTCAATATTCAATCGTTCAACAATTATTGCAAATAAATTAATTTTTACTACTTACGGAAGCCAGTAAAACTGAAGTAAGGTCATTTAAAGTTGCGATTTTTTCTTTTCAAGATGAAATATAATGCAATTTATCAATGATTACGTCAAAATTTATCGTCGAAAGTTTTGAGATTTGTCAATATCGCGAGAAAAAGGAATGTTTTTATTACTTGATTTCATAATGTGTTAGGTCGAGTCTGGTTACGGCAGTGAAAACAGTTTGAAGCGTCACGGAAGCGCCATTTCTTTGGTCTCGAATACTCAGTCGACCAACAGCGCTGGCAGTTTCAGCAAACGAGGGATTCGGAGTTTAAAGGAAAAATTGGCGGAAATTGAGACTTTCAAAGATATACTTGTTCAGCAAGTTGATACTTTGCAAAAATATTTCGACAATTGCGCTGACAGCGTGAGAAACCGACAGGTCAGAATTCATTTTTTTTAAACATAAATCGCAAACAATAATTTTCATTGCTTTTTTTATTGTAAATAGTTCCTTAATTTTGTGAATTCCGAATTTGCCTGTAGAATTTAGAATTTTTTCCAAGAGTTTTATCATTCTTCCTCGGAAATTTCGGAATTTGAAACGATTTGATTGAAATTTTGGATTTTTTAGTTTTTGGAATTTCTTATTGTGCAATTTAGAATCTATTTTGTGAGTCATTGAACTTATTGATTTGCAGATTAGTATGTTTGGAATGTTGAACATTCACATTTGAATTTCCAGGTTTCGGAATTATCATAGTTGAATTTAAACGTTGCAATGTTTGATTCGTATTGTCAAATACTAATTTTTAAATTCAAGTTGCAGAATTTCCATTTGGAAATTATGAAATGTCTAAGAAGTACATGTTAATTCCATGAAAATCGATAATTTCAAATGAATTTATTTTATCATCATGACTTTTGGTTGCTAAGTTTTTTAATTCCTTTATCTATAAGATTTCATTAATGCGTTTTTCGTATTTTTTTCTAATTGTTTCATTTCAATATAGTATTTCGGTCCAAGTTAGTAGGTCTGTGAATTTTTTAATACTAATTCTCATTTCTTGAATTGTCCAAAATTCATGTCTTGCCAAGTTACGGACACTGTCGACGTTTTTGATGGATTTTGATTAATATAAAAATGTACTTTCAATCACTAAACATTATTTTGTGATACAGTAATTCAATATTTGAAATGTTGTTGGAAAATTGTCATGAAAATTCAAAATTTCAAAATGTAGAATATAACATTGTTGAAATTCTGATAACTTTCAAAAAATTTCCTTGCAAAAGGAAACCATCGTGAAATTCATAATATATTATGTCAAAAATATGACAATGCAAAATTGATATGATGTTCATTATTGAAAAAAACCCATTTACTGATAGTTTCAAAAATTATCTGAAATACACAGGTACCCAAAAAGTTTTTCAATGTATATAAGTTGCATAACATGGAAACAAAAATTTGAATTTTCGTACATTTGATGTTTGAAATACTTGAGATTACCTGAAAAATCCAATTCGTACATTTTTAATTTTTTAAGCATATTTCATGCATGATTTTTCATGAAATACAAAAAAACTTAATTTAGACGGAGGAAAAAGACGACGACTTCAAGCCATCCGAGCATTCGGTTGACTTTAAGGGCGAGGCCATCACATTCAAGGCCACCAGCGACGGGGTTTTCGCGACCCTGCAACACTGCATCGAATTAATGTCCCAAAGGGAAGATGCCTGGCGTAAGCGTTGGGAGAAGGAAGTCGAAAAACGCCGCAAACTCCAGGAACTCAACAAAACCTTGAAGGAATCAATCGCCCTTCACGGCGGGGAATCGTTAAGACCACGGCTGATTATTCGCGATTGCCCCGATTATGAGGTGATAACTCGTAGTTTGCAGGTTGATATTTCTTTTTTATTTTTGTTTGTGTTCAATCGTTATTTCGATTGCGAGTACATATTTTTACACTAGGACGTCTACTGTGCTTGAATTTTTTTCAGCTTTCGGAAATATACTGGAGTTTTTCAAAAAGTCTTTGTGTCTTTTTGTAAATATTTTTGAGAAATTCGTTTACAATATTTCGGAAATACTATAAAAAGTCAATTAGTGCATTGTCTATATTGATAAATTTTAAAAATTCCCAAGATTTTTACTCCAAAGAATGACTCAAAATTTTTCGGAATGTTGGCAAACTTTTTGTGGATCGAAATTTTTCAATTTACTTTTTCTAAAGACGGTATTAAATAATGTATACGCTAAAAAAGTCTTGAAAATATACTGAATAGCTTCCTGAATCAGTAGACGTCTGGTAAATGAAAATGAACAAATTGTTATGTTTATGGGAATTTCAGGAAGGCCCACACAGTGCACTTGCTGACGATGAATTTTATGACGCAGTGGAATCGGGGTTGGAAAAAATAGAAGAGGACAATCAGCTGAAGGATAGGTTGAAGCAAAAATCAGTCGTTAGTTCGATGAACCCATCTACGCCTGCAGTGAAACATAGGTTGTGGCCTGAGGTACGCACTGTTGCAAAAATAGTGAATATTCCGAATTTTGAGGAAATTGCCAATATTTTTCGCAAGTTTATAACTAGCATGGACATTCATGAGGCAAAACATATTTTTCTGAGCCAATTTTCGGGACAATCATACCATTATTAAATTACAATGATGTGCAATGAAATATTCAACTGATCATAAAAAATTGATGATTTCATTTCATGAATGAATAAATAAAAATTTAGTACAACATTTTTGCAAATGCAGATCGAAAGAATAACCCTGGAACAGTTGCATTATGCACAACTCGGTATGGGAGGTGCCGGGGGTTGGCAGTTGTTTGCGGAGGACGGTGACATGCGCATGTACCGGCGGGAAGAGGAGTCCAACGGCTTGGTCGTGGACCCTCTCAAAGCTTGTCACATGGTCAAGGGCGTCACTGGACGGGAAGTCTGCGAGATCTTCTTCAAGCCGGAGTACAGAAGCGGCTGGGAAGCTACTCTGGAGGACATGAACGTCATCGAGAACATCTCCAAAGATACCCTTGTTTTTCTGCAGACGCACAAACGTATCTGGCCTGCGGCCCAAAGGGACGCGTTATTTTGGTCCCACATGCGAAACGTTCAGGAAAAATCCAACACCGATGGTCACGACCTTTGGATCGTTTGCAACCACAGTACAGAAAATCCGGATTATCCCGTATGTATTACTATTTGAATTTTTTGTCATTACTTCTTGAACTAACTTGGTAACGATTTTTCAGCCAAGTGCCAGCAAATGCGTAAGGTTGTACTTGACAGTTTGTTTGGTTTGTCAAACCATCGTCGATCCAACGAAAAATATTAACGAACTGAAAAGGGAAGACATCACTTGCAGAATAACATACTGCTCAGTGGGTGCGTAGAAAGTTTTTGCATGTCTAACGAATTGGGTTTTTTTAAATTAATGATGAATTTCCCCATTTTTTTAGTAAACCCTGGTGGTTGGGCTCCAGCTTCTGTACTCCGCGCTGTGTACAAAAAGGAGTATCCCAAATTCTTGAAACGGTTTACAAACTACTGCATCGACCAATGTAAAGACAAGCCCCTAGTTATTTGAAAGCAGATGTCTTTCATCTTCTACCCAAAACGACCCTTCAAGCAAGCCGACGTTTCTTTCGTAATGATTCAAGTACAAAACGACCAAACCCCAATTTCACAAAAACCAAAGTTTCGAAATATTCGAGACCAAGAATGAGGCGCAGCTTGCGATTCAACTTGGTTAACATTACAGAATAAAAACAAGTGAGATCGAAAAGTCTGATCGTTCGAAGCTATTGAAAGTAATGACTTCCGATCTATGGAATTCGAAGGTGTGATATGTGAAAATACATAAAAATATATTTCTAACGTTTTTTTGTACTCCTCTAAATTATTTAGGTACATGGGTGTTTTTCGTTTCGACAGACAAAATTGAAATAGATTTTTATACCCTTGGTTTACAGCAAGACTCGAGTCGCTGATCGATTTGTAAATTTTCTTATCAACTCCAGCTACAGTCCTTTTTGTACAAAACATCGGAAAGTGAATGTATATACAAACATTGTTCTACTTTGTAAATATGATTTTAGCAGGAGTTTCAATGACAAATCGTAGATTAGCTGATTGACATTCCTGAGATTTTTGGAATTTAACGCCAGTTGTAATACGTATTGTAATAATCATATCGCTTTGCATTCATACATTTATGTTAAAAAAAATCTAAATCATGAATCGCGACAAAGACTGTTATAAAATTTATGTAAAAATCGTTTTTGTGTAATAAACAACATTAGTCGTCGCTCAATTGTATTTATTTTAAAAATATAGTTTCAGGAATATTTACAGTTAATATAACTAGTTTTGTAACTTGTTTCCTGCAATCATGTTGGCTCCCGCTTTCGATAATTTTGCGATTTCTTCTTTGAATTTTGCAATTGTTTCTTTGGCCAGAGTCAACTTTTCTTTGGATTCCATGACTTCTTGCCTAATTTTGGATCTTGCCTCCATTATGGCTTTCAGTGATGATTCTTTTTTTGCTTCTACTGAAATGAAACTTAAATTAAATAAACCCAACAACCGAAATATGAGGTGGAGACAAGTCACTGCTTTCTTTTGAAATTTCAAAGAGAGTCTATTCGAAAATATAAAAATTGGAATGTGTCGGATACGCCCAGAAAAAAGTTCAAGATAGATTTGTTTGCATAAAATTTAAGAACTATTATTTACTATCAGTTTCATGTGGGCCTATTTCCTGCGTTGCTGGTTTAGTCGAAAGCAAAAGATGCTGCATAAAAGCCGTTGGGTCTTGGAATAATATTTCCTCGTAAGACTCGGAAACCAGGTGTTTCTTTCCTAACTGAATTTCAGGGGCTGACTGGAACAGTTTCAGAATATGGTACAGGGTAACCTGGAAAATGAAAATAAATTAAATTAAATTTGTACAGTAAGCTATTAAAAATCAATAGTCATTTTTAGGATTTGCCCTCAACATTAGTAATAAACCGGAGTGATAGATATTTCAAAATAAATTATTAACTTAATCAGTTTTATACTGATGAATTTTCATTAAAATGTGTGAAAATGTAAGAAATATCAAATTAAATTACTGTTTTTGAGTAGCAAAACCTGATGATGGCACCACAGAATGATGGTAATACAATTATTATGGTTTTTCTCTCAACGACTGTTAAAAGTTTAAAAATTCAAACAGAAAGAATAAACAAACCACATCGATTACAGTGAAGGTCAAACAAAATTTGAATAGGTTGGAATATTCTTGGTATAAATTGCAGTAACATAAATTTACTGGTTTTTCATTTGGATCGTGGAAGTATATTTTGATGACGATTTCAAATTCTCCCCAGCCTGTTTCCATGACTTGGTATGGTGGTTTCAAGATCATTCTACTGGCATTGTTGTAACTATCATGCAGTTTGAAGTGAACTTTCTTGACATAGGTTGACATGTCTTCGTTGAAGTACGGTTTTACATAAACTGTCCACTGGTGAGTATGGCCATCTTCTTCGCGTTTTTTGCCGAAATATCGAGCTACATTTCCATAAACTATTGGTTTGACAATAGTCACACCCTGTAAACGTTTTTGAATTGTTTGTTGTCATTACATTTTTCTTTTTATTGTGAAAACACTGAGTTAATGCGGGTAGTAACAGCGAACATCTTATGATTGAGCATTTGAAATGTAGTCTAAAACAATCGAAAGGCAACCATAATGATTGAGAATCTCCCATCAATGTTAATTCCCAATTCCTTTTCATATTATGGTTTTTTTATCAAATGTCTACTGAAAGAAAATATATTTCACCGGTTTGTAGGTTATATCCGCTTAAAAACCCATTCACCTTGATTCTACCACCAGAATCTGGTCCAAATTCATTAGTCATCGCCATATCTGCAGTTACCTTCCTAAAACTGTGTAAAGTTGCGACTTGAAAGGTTTTACATTGCAAGAACACCACTTTTTTTGTTTATTTACTTCGTTTCGACCATTTCCGAAAACACACGAAAACAATAACAACCATTACAAACAATTGTCAAGCATAATATAACTCACGCTTGCGCCATATTGATTCAAATTATATAGAATGATTGAGTCATTTTCCTAAATAAAAAAAATGTTGGTACGACTGTATCGAGGTAAAATTCAGGTAAAAACACATCGCATATAGGTATGTATAGGTATATATATATATATATATATATACGCACACGAAACCAAACGCAACGCACGCGGCGTGTAGCGCGGTGTCGTCCAAAAATGGCGAAGAGATTTCGCTCGGTGACAGTCTCGACTTTGTCGAACAATGGACATTCCACGCCGAAGTATGACAAACCGGCCACCCTTGCCATTAATTACGACCCCCAGGGCTTCAGCTTCGAGCTTCTCGCAGGTATCCAGGCATTCTTATAGCGAATTTTTTGACAATCCCGCGATCGATCGAGCCTCGCGGGAAAGACGCGACCACATAACCGCTTTCACACCTTGTTCTTATTTTCCCGGGACGCGCGACAGGCGTCTTTTTTCTTTCAAGTCTATTTTTAACGTTTTTTTTTTTTTATTGCGCTTGCCTTTCGAATGAATTGGTTCAAATGGTGGGGGAAAGGGCGATTCAGGGACACTTTTTTTTGTTAGGAATAATCATGTTAGGGTTGTTTTGTAAATAAGGTTTTTGACAGTTTATGATTGTCAAAAAGTGTATGATGATCTCGATTTTCCACATTTGGTGGATTATCATACATTTTCCTATAAGATTCAACATTGGATTGTTGGAATCTCAGAAATAATGTACAAAAAAATCGTAACAAAATTCTAAATGACATAAGAAATAAGTTGATTCGATTATGAAATTACTAAAAAACATGAAAAAAAGAAAATCTTCAATTCTGTAGAAAATTGAAAATATTTAGAACCTTCTTCATTTCCAGAGTATGAAGCCGAGAGCGAGGAGAAGGTGCTGCTGGAATTCCCAGTCATCCAGAGTACAGAATTTGCCCGAGTTGGTACTCGTGGTTATATTTTTACCCTGGACAATGAAAGTCTTTTCTTCACCTTCAATAATGAATTAGGTAAAAACAGTAAAATTTCATTCTATTTGGTGTTAAAAATGTGAATCTTTCATTATTTCAAGAAAGATGTAAGATAACTGTAGACAAAATATGATTCAAAAGTAGAGTAATAAACTTAAGAAGTATGAAAACATTATGATGAAAGAAGTATTTTTGAAATTAAAAGTCCAATTTTTACATCTCAGTATCACAACGTGCAATGCTTTTCGGAAATGTTATGTTAATTCTATAAAAATGCACTGCTGTATTATTTTCACAATTAATTGATTATTTTATAGATTTCCGAAACTTCCATTCCCAAATGATGAAATTCAAGAACGGCAAAGGCATTTCGGCATTTAATGATAGAACAGAAGAATCTTCGGCCATGCAGTATTTCCAGTTTTATGGTTACTTGTCACAGCAGCAAAATATGATGCAAGATTACATCAGAACCAGCACGTATCAACGTGCGATTTTGGGCAATATATCAGACTTCAAAGATAAAGTTATTTTGGATGTTGGAGCCGGCTCCGGAATACTGTCATTCTTCGCTGTGCAAGCTGGTGCTAAAAAGGTCTATGCTGTGGAAGCCAGCAATATGGCGAATCACGCAGAACTCCTTGTCGCTGCTAACAATTTGTCAAGCAAAATCATAGTTATCGCCGGTAAAATCGAAGAAATTGATTTACCCGAACACGTGGACTGCATCGTCAGCGAACCCATGGGATATATGCTCTACAACGAACGCATGCTTGAAACATATTTGCACGCCAAAAAATGGCTCAAACCTGGTATGAACATGTTTGTTTATATTATGGTATTACAAATATGTTTCATTCAGTACGTCACTATTTTCTACACTATGTTTATGAAAATTATAGGATTTATATTTTTCTGCACATGTCAGTTTCAATTCAAACGATTTGACATGGTTGTGATGAATGACAAAATTTGTCTAGGTGGCAGAATGTTCCCTTCAAGAGGCGACCTCCACATAGCTCCTTTCTCAGATGAGAACCTCTACATGGAACAATTCAATAAAGCCAACTTTTGGTACCAAACCTGCTTCCATGGCGTGGATCTCTCGGCAATGAGAAACAGTGCGGTCAAAGAGTACTTTAGGCAACCCATAGTAGATACTTTTGATATTCGCATTTGTATGGCCAAGTCCGTGCGGCACATCGTGGACTTCCAGACCGCTGATGAGACTGATTTGCATAAAATAGGTACATTGAAAAAATGTGTCAACAGTTGTTACCTGTATTATCTATGCATATTTTGAATAATATTTTGACGATATTGATGGTTTGATATTTTAGAGAACATTTTGTAGCTTTTGTATATATTTTGTAAATGCAAGTATGACACGAGCATTGTTTTATTTTTTCAGAAATAGACGTTGATTTTCACATCCTGGAGAGTGGAACATGCCATGGCCTTGCGTTTTGGTTCGACGTGGCATTCATTGGTTCAACTCAACAGGTTTGGCTCAGTACTGCTCCAACAGAGCCGCTCACTCATTGGTACCAAGTTCGATGCCTCCTGGAATATCCACTTTTTTGCAAAAGTGGCCAGTTACTCTCTGGAAAAGTTATTCTTTTAGCGAATAAAAGGTGCGTCAAAACATAATATGTTATATCATACTTCATGCTCGATTTTATACATTTTTGTACTGATTACGAATTAGATTATAGAAGACTCAGATTTAACATTGCTTTTTTTTCAAGACGACCAACAATCAACATTTGTTGAATGTATAAATTGAGTTTGGATGCTCATTTACAGACAATCATACGATGTGACAATTGAGCTCAACCTAGAGGGCACAAATGAAAGCAGCAGTAACACTCTAGACCTGAAAAACCCATACTTCCGTTATACCGGTGCAGCAGCTCAACCACCTCCGGGCCTGAACAGTACGTCCCCGAGCGAAGCCTACTGGACGAGCCTGGATGCACAGGGTGCTCGTCAAGCTGTCAACATGGTCAATGGAATGTCTGTCAATGGCCTCGGCGAAGTCTCGATGGACACTGGCGTCCCCGTCAACGCTGCCAATTTGCTCGCGATTGGTCAGTTTTATTGAGAGTCGAGCAATCGTTGTACAGGGAGCGCGCACAGTTTTGTACAGTATTTTATACAGCGGAATTTTTTTGGGGAAAGGGAGGGTGTGGTTAGTCAATAGCGTCAAGTTTGATGTAGAGAAATGAAGAATTGAGTGATGTGGGGTTTCAGGCGGTCAACCTAATATTCATCCGGGTTCAATTTCGAGCACAGGCCGTGGCCGAGTTGTGGGCACGGCCACGAGTTCACAGGCCGCGCAGCTCATCGGCGGCGGAATAACGCCCAACTTATTCACGTCTCCGGCAACTGTGAGTATAGAGTTAAAAATAGGCCCCACGAGCTCGGTGAGTTCCTGATTTCAAAAATATGACACCGGGGGCAATTAAAGCAATGTACTGTCGTTAAAATGCCTTTTTTTTTGTATAGCTTGGATAGTTGTAAATAGGATTGATTGGCATTTGGAAATTTCTAAATGAGCTTATTTGAAAATGGAAGTTTGAGCCTTCTTGTCAGGAAAAAGTAACTCGCCGGGCCCCGTTAGTCGCACTCACACAGGGATACTAAAAGATGTTCTCGTCTTCCCGCGTGTGTTTCCCGCGCGATACAGCTTGGTGTTACTTTCCAGCAATCGCTGGTACTTGGCAACACTTCACATTACCCGGTCAATCCCAGCTTGATGATTGGTGATTATGTCACCCCTGGCAATGGGATCACCCAACAAGCTTATCGCCAATGATGGTCCAATCATCATCATCGATGCAAGAGCCACCAACAGATTGCTCACCCTAAACACCTTAAACGCGAATTGGACGATGCGTCCTGGGATTATTTCCCCAAGAGGCTCAGAGCTATGCCCTCATAATTTTTGTTTATCCAACTTTTTACCCTAAATTTGCTGTGACTATGACTTCGTTTTGTTATGGACGTAATGGTAACATTTTCTTCTGATTTTCTATGGAATACATATATATATTTTTGTGAGAATTACATTTTTTCCAGTCAAACGAGTTGACGCCTTTTGCGACTCGGAGTTTTTTACCCTGCAAATACTTGGAAACAAGAGCTGCATTTTGTGTGTCATTGTTTTCATTTATTGTTGGAAAATTTTTACTGCCAGTAATGATATTTGTTGAGATGGAGGGCATTTAATCATAAAGCGTACAGGGCTATTTTTAAAGTTGCTTTTCAATTTGCATCACTAGTGTACATAAAATCGTAATGCCGCCCTGGAACATCGAAACAATTGTAAATATCTATTCTTACGTCTTTTTTTGTCCTTGGATCAACTTTCCCTTTTTCCATTATAAGAGGTTTATTTTCTTGATATTTTTGTGTTCCAAGACAAAAAGCTGACAAAAAAAAAGAGCACAAAGTGCTGACAATACCGGCCTAATTTTTTTTTTGTATATAATGCTGCTTTTTTTATGTATCCAGTTTCGTTTCACTGTATGCAAGAAAATGTGAATGTGAGTTTTCTAAGATAACTGAAAATGTACGCCGATACCTCAGGTAGCCCTCGCGTTTGACTTTTTTATTCTTGGATATGCGTTCTATTCCCAAGCACTTTTTAATACTGCTTCGATTTTTATGAAAAAATGAAGCGCTTTTTTATGTTACACGACGACGAACCATGTTTTTCATGTGAAAATGACATGTTCTGTCACAGTCAACATTAACTTATAGATTGTAGACAAGGAGGAGCTAGAGAGAAAAAGAAGCAGCGAGAACATTAGAATAATTTATTGTAACTTGTAAACTCGATGTATTTGTAGATCGTAAATACTTTTTGTAACTTCGCGGTTATGGGATGTTGTGTCACACCCGCGTTACCGTCATTTTTCCGAGTAGAATAAAGAATAAATCATCTTTTTGTCTCTATTTGAATGGCATTTTTTTTTTTTTTTTTTTTTTTTTTTTTAAGATTCTTAATGAAGCAGTTGATATTGATCGCTTAGTTTATGGCTAAAAAAAGCGAATTTATTCAACAATTTGAAAGTAATTTTCAGACATTTTTTTTAATGTTGTGTTATCAGATGGTACCGATGGAATAAATCCGACTCAATTATAAAAACTACTCGTTTATCGCACACAGACGCGTTCTAGACGTAGTTGTAAATCTGTTAATAAAATTTTATAAACGGTTATTCCCTGGCTTTTCTGGAAATTCTTCTTTGTTTTACTCATCATTTCTTCTTTAGTAAAACCAAACGTAATTTGCCAGAAATTAGCGTTGTATAAGCGACTTGTATGTTTTTATTCTTTTTTGGTTTAGAATACTTGCTTTAGAAACACGCGTATCCGTCCCCCCGGATCCCGGAATTGGGCACGAATAACGCGAGGCTTATCTTTTTCGCACTCCGTGAGTGCGAACGAGATGAACGCAGACCTACGGGGGTCATTGTGTACAGGCCTTCAACTAAGTGTATACATATTATATACATATATGTATATAGATAACATATGTATATATATATAACATATATGTATATGCAAACTCATGCTTTACTTTCATCGTGTTTGAAATTTCGCGCTGAAATTTGAGAACGTACCCCAGTTAAAATGGCTTCCATTCTGGTCACGGCATTCGGCAATCGGCAAACATTGGAGAATGACGTCATCCTCTATCTAGTGTGACATATATATATATATATAGATCAGTGGTGCAGACGGTGCAGACTGCAAAGAGAGGTATTTTTAAATCACTGATCTGTATTCTGTATTATCTGTAATATACACTGGATAGGTGGGGATGACCCCTGCATGCAGCTATCCAGTGTTTTAAATAGTCACGTGGTGATCACCACAGCACCGCAGTACGTACAGTCGAACAATTACATAGGTTGTTAACACTTAACACTGTTAAGTTAACAGTGGTTAATTTGCAAATTTGTTGTCAATTGTCATCGATCGTTGTCCATCCTCAATCGCGTATATATTATTCTCATATTTATGCATCCTTGGATCCGGCGGTAAACCAACAAAGTAAAATAATAAAAACAAGTGAAAAATAATGGAAGAGTGTATTGGAATGCGCAAAAATTGAAGAATTTGCGAAAAATCGAGTCCCGGTGTGTAATAAACATTGACGAATATATCGTTTGCAAAGTGTGCGTACTGCGTGTATGAAACGAGTGACTGCGAGTGACAATTTATTTCACCTGCAATTATGCAAAACTGAAATATACATGCAGACGACTTCGACTCTGAACTGAATAAAACTGAAGATTGACCAAGATTGACGAAGTCTCGACAGTTCGGAGCATCGTTCGTGTAAAAGGGTATGTAACGATTTTTCAAAATAAATTCATCTATGCGCGCATTGTGTTTTATCTGTGGTATATTTGGTTTTGTAAGTTGAAGATCAATGCAGATATTTTGATTTTATTCATAAATCTGTAAATGTTGATACCACTGAAGTGTCAATCGAATTGTCAAAGACAATTAGATGTATATACATACAATTGCATACAATATAAAAAGCTACACGCTAAAAGTTTTATTCAATTTTTCTATTGCTTATTTTGGGGCAGGGGGTTTGGGGTTGTCCATGTCTTTCTTCCTAGAGGTGGGGCATGGATGAGAGCTTGAACATAGGAGGGCTTCAAGCCCTCCTGAAAGCAAAAACAAGTAATATATGTTGAAAATAGTTACCTCGACATAATAAAAGTTTTTTTTCGAAAACCCTCCTACCCTCACAATCAGACCTTCTTTTGTGTCCACCACTAGGCCCCTTCCCCGAATTGAATAATAAATTGCCCCTGGATAGATATTAGTCCAGATAAAAAATAAAAGGCAATAATTGATACAGTTTCACAGTATAATTTTTACATCATAATTCTAAAGTATATAATTGTTCTCAAGTTTGAATATTCTTCATTTGGAGGATTAGAAAATTAATTCACATACTTCATGAGTTTTACACAATTAATCTGAAATTTATATATGTATAATTTCTATTAATTAAATATATATGTATTTTCAAGTTTGCAATTATTAATTTAGTCGTTTTGTTGAACCTGCATTTTTCAAACAACAAAATGTTGTCGAAATTACCGATATATGAATAAAATTTTACAAATAGCAAAAAATCACTAAATCACAACTCAATCATTATTTTTTCAACCTTGCAATTTTGTATCCCAATTTTGCAGACTAAAATTCAGAAATTTATGACTTCAAAAATAACGCAATGATTCACACTGTTGTCGATTTAATTTTTGCTACCAGTGGGAAAATGCCGAGGAAGTATGTTTCCAGATTATGATGTATGGAAATACTGTTGATACTTGATTCCCTGTGTTTTTTCCGATCTCAAAAATTATGGTCTCGGCAAATCTGAATATCCCGCTTGCATTTAACCGTCCATCTTTTCGCACAAAAACCTTTCATCTAAAAAAATCTCTCCCCACCCGTTCCCTTTCCTCTCTCTGCTCCCTCCCCTCCCGCTTCTTTCGCAGCTAATTTAATTACGAAAGATCATGAAAGATGAATTTCGAATCGCTTTCCCCCCTCTTTGACTGAAACGGAAAAAAATAAACATTCCCCTCTCGTTGTTGTTGTTCTCGGGTAAAGAAAGGGGAGAAAAAAACAAAAAAAGGAGAAGGAAGAAGAAGGAAGTAAAGAATCCACGCTCTCTCTTTCTCTTCGTCCATCTCCCGGTACGGGGTGAAAGCCTCGAGGGAGATCGCGGTGTCGTTGTTGGTTGTCCCCGATGTCCTCGTCGCCCTCAACGGCGACGGCCGGTGCCGCAGCATCAGCAGCAGCGTCCGCGTACGGCGCTCGCACAAGCCAGGAAAGCGACGCGTGGGCCTTGTTGGCTCTTAAATCGGCCCCGGCGAGTCCAACGAAATCAATGCAGTGGAACCCGGAGGGCCCCAAGGGCGCACCGATCGCGCGCCTCGAGGGTCGCGAGTTCGAGTACATGGTGCGCCAACGGCGCATCACCATAGGCCGTAACAGCAGCAAGGGCGAGGTCGATGTCAACATGGGCCACTCCAGCTTCATCTCGCGCAAACACCTCGAGGTATTCTACGACCACCCCTACTTCTTCATGACCTGTAACGGCAAAAACGGCGTCTTCGTCGACGGAGTTTTCCAACGTAAGGGCGCTCCCGCCCTCCAGCTTCAAAAATCGTGAGTTCTTTCTTTTACGGCAATAGTGTGCGTTTGTTGAACATGCTCTTTTGTCTCCGAAATTTTATTGCTTTTTTTACAAAATTGTCAATTTCGATAATTCGAATATTACTTGAAGACAATGGAGCATGGTCATTGTCCAAAGAAATTGTCACACGTCGATGTTATACTTTTTTTTTTTCGAGAAAGTTCCCCCGAATGACATAACCTTAATTTTTGGGGGGCCGTGCGGTGTTTTTTTTTCGTAGGCATTTTTTGCTTGGAATTTTACAGATGACGCGGATTGGCACATGATTTTTTATATCATGTATTTACGTGCATGATAAATAGTTCATGGAAGAGATTCTTTGGTAGTGCCAATTGATTTTTTTTTTTTTTTTTTTTTTTTTTTTTTTTTTTTTTTTTTTTTTTTTTTTTTTTTTTTTTTTTTTTTTTTTTTTTTTTTTTTTTTTTTTTATTGGTAACATTGAAGACTTTCCATTTAGGACAATGACCAGTAGAAAATGAATAACAACACTGTTTGTTTACATTTTTTGTTTACAAATATGGATGCTGCAAGTGTTTGTTTTTGGCTTTGTTTTGGAATGTGGAAAGTTGAGAGTGGGTGAGATATTTTTGCATGGGTGTTCAGATTGCTTTTTCTTCTTTCTTTTTAAATAATAAACATTCTATTTTTTATTATGAAGTAATATTAGGTTCAATGTTAATTTTTTTTTTTAATTAGCATTTTTGTATTTGTTTTTTATGTTTGCTTTCAAACAACTTTGTGGCTTTTTTATGTTATTCCAAATTTGCTTGTTTCGTTTTGCTAATCATTAACCAGAATTTTTGATTCAAATGTTTTTCTTGACTTGATATCATTTTGTAACAACTGAACATCAAGTATGTATGAGAATAAATATAAATGACTACAGTAATTTACATTAATTATTATGCTTCTGAAGTCCAGCTTCAAAAAAAAATCACAGGTAATTTAGTACGGTAATAATTAATTGAATTGCTGATTATAACATAAAAATATAATTTAAATGTACATTGTATCATAATTGTCAACAAAATACAAATTAAAAATATCCTTGATAGTAAACAGAAATGTGAGCTCAACGACAATCAGTATCTGTAAACAAAGACATGTAAACAAACATCAGATGTTCTCTTTTTCAAAACAAATTAAGTAACTGTCATCTATGTATGCAGAAACAATCTCTGAAAAAATGACAATATTTTAGAAAATACTTCACTGTTTACTTTGCTTGATAATGTAATAAAAAAGATTTTGTAATTTGTTAAGAACCCTTTCCTTATTCACGAAAGTTGAGCAATATCATCTTCTTTGTCAGACTTGAATGTAACATTGTAACAGCAAAATTTTCCTTTTCAAACACAAGAATCTATGTAAACAATTGAAAAAATCTGAGATTATAAAAACAAGTTTTCACAACAATTTGTTGAACATTACTTTTATGTACAGTAAGTCTAAAAAGTTGATAGATTTGATATATTGGTTTTTCTGTTAAAATTTACTTTCTACAGAAATGAAACAAATAAAAGCAAAGCATACATTGACTAATTTCCATTATCTTCAAAAAGAATTCTTTATTCTAATGACTCTTGATTGTTGAAAAAATCAAGAAATCAACTCAGAGATGAATTTTGAATTTACTGAGAAAAACCTCATTTCTTTTATTAAACTTGAGTGATAACAAGAAAAAGTGTTTCAGTATCAAAACAAACATATGAAATATTTACTAGAAACTAAATATTTAATTATTCAAAAAACACAACATTAAAGGAAAAGAAAATGAATTATAGAAGAAGTTGAATTAATTGAGAATACATGTATTTATTCATTGAATTATATGTTAATTTTGCCAAATTGGAAAAGAATAACATCATTAAAATTATTTAAAAATTTGAAAATTTTTTAGATTTCAATCTAGATGAAGTATTATAAAACGATCAATATTATTAGTTCGATTATAGACTTGCATCACAAAAACGAAACCAAATTCCAAGCTTATCTAAATTGTTCCCTATTTATCACGATCTGTTTCAAGCCTGAACATTATCGATAGATTAATATCGCAAACCAAAATATATCGAAAAAAGATGTTCTGTTTGAAGTACAAATTGTTTGGTATTTACCAAAATTTAGTGTTTCAGTTGATGATTCTTTCTGAGAGCACTGTTAATACGAGAAGTTAGCAGATTTCATATTAGAAAATTTTTATATTTTCATTGTGTGAATTTCTATATTTTCTTGTATGAAAACATTCTTTACTTATCGAAAAATTGGAAATTTTTTATTCAGTTTCAAGGCAAAACTCAATCATCCAAGTTCTCAATGTTTTTTTTATTTTTATTTTTTTTTAATTTTTTTTATTTCAGATGTACATTCAGATTCCCAAGTACAAATATAAGACTCATGTTCCAATCGTTAGTAGACGATCAGGAACAGAGCAATATTCGAATGCCGTCACCGCCGAAACAAAGGGCTCCGTTGCCTCCATTGCGTATTAACATCCCGGACACTGGATACAGTAGCCCTTTTCCTTCTCCGACGGGAACGATAAGTGCAGCCAATTCTTGCCCTGCGAGTCCACGTTCTGGCCAAGGTCGAAGAAATGTTTCGGCAGACCTCCAAATGGTTGCTGCCGCGGTGGCTAGTGATCCCCTTAATTCTCGAAACGACAGGTATAAATTGTCAATAGTAAAATAGTGAAGTAATTGAAAAAAATGCTGAATGTTGTTTTTCGGCTGGTAGAAAGAAACTAATTTTAGGTCCCAGATTATCCTACAATATTTTTTATACATTTTTATCAAAATAAAGTAAACAGAAAACTGTAAACTACATTATTTATTGAAAATTAGAATACAAGTTAGTGGAACTTATGTGTAATTTTAAATATATAATTTTGAAAATAGGTTAAATTTCAAATTAAAAAACCGAACGAAATAATAAGTAAAAATACGAGTGTGTTTTGTTTGAGAAATGATATGTTGATTTGGTTGCTAAGGAAGCTTCTTGAAGAAAAATAAAAACAATGAAAAAGAATGTTGGTCAAGAAAAAAATTTTAATTATTAAAGTAAAATTTGAAAAAAATTATGTTCAAGTTCAGAAACGAGTAAGTGTTTTATATCAAAATTGAAAAACATTGTAATTATTTTTTAATTCTTTGTGGCATTTATCGATGCAGTATAATAGTTGTTTTTTATTCTTTACAGACACGAGAATCGACAACACATGGGTCGGCATATTTCCCCGGAACCAGGCATTGATTCCAGATACATGCGTAACGCCAGTGGTGGTGGGAGTGCACTGCCAGGAGGTGGTCAGGGTGGAGGGGGAGGAATGTCGAGCAGTTCCAATGGCACCACGTCATCAGCGACGCCGCATTACAGTAGTCCTCCGAAGGATGATTCGAAGCCTCCCTACTCGTACGCCCAGCTCATCGTCCAGGCCATCGCATCCGCGACCGACAAACAGCTCACTCTATCCGGCATTTACACATATATCACGAAAAATTATCCTTATTACCGGACTGCTGACAAAGGCTGGCAGAATTCAATTAGACACAATTTGTCTTTGAATCGGTACTTTATCAAAGTACCCAGGAGTCAGGAAGAGCCAGGAAAAGGATCTTTTTGGAGAATAGACCCCCAATCGGAAGTAAAACTCATCGAACAATCTTTCAGAAGACGACGGCAACGCGGGGTTCCATGTTTCCGAGCACCTTTTGGATTATCTTCTAGGTATTTTTTTGTCATTTTTTTATTTGTATGACGCATTTATTCAAATTCTAATTAATTGATCTTTTCTCATCCATTTCAGTGTTTCACGGCAGGTTTTTTAATTGTTGATATCTCCAATTAATTGAATAGTACTGACAACCAATTGTGTATTTATAAAAATATCGGAAAAACTTGCAAAATATATTTGCAGGATTCTTTTAGACACCGAAATCTGTTTATAATAGTTTTTGAAATATTTCAGAAGTGCACCAGCTTCGCCATCTCATGTGGGAATTAGCGGTTTAATGACACCGGAATGTCTAAGTCGAGAAACTTCACCAGGGCCAGAGTCTTATACAGACAGCGCGGTTTCTTCTCCAGCTGGTCAACTTTCAAGTCAGTCTGCTCCTGGATCACCGGGGCATCCTTACCCGCCAATTTCTCAGAAGGGCCGTCTTATGCAGCAAATCACTATTGTCACCAATGGCTCGAATAACGATTCTTCTTTGAGAGAAGGTATCAATTTCATATGTTCACCATCAAAATACTTATTATAATGTTTGCAATGTGACAAATTATAATTATTCGAGTGCAGTCTGACAAAGTTTTCAACATCTTTCATAGAAATACAATTTATGAAAAAAAAGTATGATTTGGTACTGGTATACTCAAGCTTTGTTCTTGGAAATTATTCGACACTTATGCGAATATCGAGACGTTGTGTTGACTAAATTTCCTTTCCTTACAGATAAATATTTGGTGCCCGGAAATGTCATAGAAGAACATTCATTATCTCCAGTGGGACAGTACAGCCCAGCACCTGTAATTGTACAAACAACATATAATTACAAGTAATTACATATTGTCAAGTTACAATTTAACGAGAAAAAATCTGTGTCCTGACGTGTATTTTTGTGTACTCTTTACATTTTTTGTATTAATTTTCAGATTTTAATCAATTTTGTTCGATTTTCCCAAACAATTTTGGAAGTTGAAATGTTTTTTGTGAGAAAAAAATCCACCGAGCTGGGGAATGTGTTGGAAAATCGGAAAAAATTGATTAAAATCATAAAATTATCAAATCACCCACTGAAAATCCATTCCATCGATTTTTTTTTCTTTTTTTCATGAAGAAAAGTGGCGATTAAAAATATTAACGAATAAGCCTGTTGCTTCGATTTCAAAAATCTTTTATCCACAAATGATAGAACTACTTTTTGGGTAATGTGGAACATGAACAAGTTTCTCATCTTGAAGTTTTAATATATTCCGATTATGTACACCCTTGACGAGTCTTTAAGGTCCTTGAAGTTTCAACGTTTTGCGTCAGTAATAAGAAAAAATAAGCGCTTGCACCCTTGAATTTCTGCTCTTCACTTGAATCCCGCACTGCCTTTTAACCGTCGAACATCAAAATAATTTCTAGGCATTAAATGTGTCGTTTTTTTTTTTTTTTTTAGTGCAAATTACATTGGCTCTGATGGAGGAATGAACAAAAGAGGCCACGACGACCCTGATAGTTCCCCGGGTTCACCTGCTCCCCTCGCTATAGTCGAAAGCCCAGATCCCTCCGAGAACCAAGTGAAACGCTCGCGCATTCACGACGTCGACGATCATTGAGTTGATTCTCTAGGTTTTTCTCTTTTTTTTTTTTTTTGTTTTTTTTTGTTTTCCACGTAGAAACACTATCGTAATGCAGCAGTATCATTAAGTAGAGCAGAATGTGTCATCTGCTTTTCTTCTACAATTATTGTCACGCGAACTATAACAGCAAGTACGAAAAGTTTTGACAAATGATTTATAACTAAAGAGATTGAAAAAAAAATGTTGCTTACACTCACACTGATGACACTGTACGAGTACAGTGCGACAAGGTTCAAAAGAGCTTTCTTTACACGTTTTCGTACACTCGTAATTTTTATTTTATCCAATTCGTACGTTGGCCTTATGATTTGTCAATTTTAGGGAATACAGTCGTTTACTCGCATTGTTCAACTTGCAAGTAAATCTTGGATATTATATATATTCGTATAAAAGTACACTGTAGGAGACAAACAACGCATTTGAGGCAATGTGAAACCTCTACGACTTTTCGACCTCCCAGTTTCCAAGTTTTCCAGGAGTTTTAAATTGTATAATCTGTTGATTCCTAAAATATAAATGTAAGTCGATTTGAATAACTTGAATTTGCATGATTGTATTTTGAAATCTGTAATTTTATGCATGAATTCGAAAATGTTTATCGAGTAGTAGGAGTTGATGAAATTGTCTGTAACTACACATCCCTGGTAATCAGTTATACACCAGTATAACCGTTTGCAAGGGTTGTAAATCAAAGCTTTGAAAATCGCATGTTGATTAAAATACTTGTAATCTATCGACATTGTTATTTTATGAATCGAAAGGTTACATTTTTAATTAGTTACTGAAAACTTGAGAAATATTAGATTACACGGGAAGGTTAGAATTTGTGCTCCACGTTGCCTTGAAGTGAGGAATAAATTAGATTTAATGTATGTGACATAAGTTGTATCATGTAGATAATTCAAGATAGGAAAAGTTAAGCTATTTATATGTAATGGAGAATGAGAATAGCTTTATAAAATAGTATGTTACATGTTTCCAAATTTTGCTTATAATAAACATGAAAACTTTTTTTTCGTTTACTTTTCTTCTGATTTCTACTTCACAGTTTCCAGTGGAATATTGGTACGAATTTGAATATTCCAACTAATACTCATTCTAATTAGTTGACGGACAATTTTACTAATCTCTGTTTGACTCCGTTATTTAAATTGATATAATTTGGAATTCCTCAGTATACATTTTTCAAATTATTTTGCTTAAGACATTGGTATTAAAAATTGAAGAATAAGTCTACTGACAATCCATATTAAGAACTTGATAAAATAAGGGATATGTCTCCCCCCCTCCCATCCCTCCTTGATTATCGCATAACTTTCCACCCACACTTTGAGGCCTTATGTAATTAATGAATAGCCCCAAAATTGTTTTTCGAAATTCCAAAAACATGAATTAGATTTTTTGTTTTTGTTGGCCATTTTTTTCTAAAAGTAGAAATGAAAAATTGTGGAGAAGGGACCAACCTAGAAAATTTCATTGTTTTTTGCTCAGCGATTTTAAATGTAAAAAAAAATGAAATGTCGCATTTGGAAACTTGAGATATTCATGACTTGAAAAATTATTGCAAAATATCATAAATAATGAACTTTTACAATTGCATGAAAATTACTGTTATAAATTGATAGGGATCATACAAATTATATATAGGTAGATTCTGTTCAGAAATCGTTATATTCAAAAGTTGAATTAATTGAAATTTGAATATGACAAAACACTATAAAAGTACTTCACAAAATGTAAATAACTATGCTGAAAACATTATAAACTTGACTTTCATAATAATCGCCGATGAAAATTCTTTAAAAAACGTACTTTCTCTGTTTTCAATTGCTTACGTGACAAAATTTATGTGATTGCAGAGTATGCATAATTTATCCCTCACTGCGTAAACGCGTTCATCGTCCATTACGTTTCGAGTGACACTTGATCGACTCTGATCGCATGGCGCTTGTGACGCCCAAAAATCCCCGACGTGACGTTTATTGAAACAAACAGATTATCATGGAAAAACTGCGTCGAATCGACTTCTCCATAAGGCTCATTTTTCTATGAGATAACCGGATAACTATTCGCGAGTGATGGAATTTATTGTATTATGATAAAAAAGTAACGATCGCGAAAAAAACGAAGCGACGTGGAAAATATTTATTAACGGGAGTAACCTATTATTAGAGATTGTTGCTAAACATTTTTTTTTTATAACATAAAAGCGAGGAAAATAATCTGATAAGGTAGAATAAGGAGGAGAAAAATATTAGGAAGAACAATAAATGAAAAAGTAATATTTTACAAAAAAGTAAATAGGAGTAATTTACTACTTCCAGGCGAGTCAAGTTTATCGAGTAGGAATTTGGCCTGGGCGATTGATTGCTAATAATCCCTTGATAATCGAAACATGTTGATTCTGGTCCTTTAGTTCTCCAACTGGAATTACTAAATTTTTATTCATTTTGAGTTATTTCGAGAATTTAATTTTTTCTTTTAAAAAAAATGCCAGTTTTAGAATTTTCATGATTATGGAACTTCAACTCCATAAGACATTGGGGTCGATAATTGATATCAATTGCTGAGGTTGTAATTTAGATATAATCGCAAATGCTCAGATTTTGAGTTTTTTTCCTGTAGCGATAATCACAGGCTCGTGAAATAACAAGTACGGCGGATAATTTGAACATGCGCTTTTAATTCGTAAACACAGTCAAACTGCTGCAATTGTCTTTGCTCTTGTCCCCGATCTTGTTACACACTACAATTGTAAGCGCATATTATTATGACGAATTCAATGTTGTTTCATTTAAATCGAAATTTATGTAGTGTTATTACGATAATTTAATAAATGTTAAATGAAATTGTAGTTCATACGTTATGTGGAGATCGCCTGTGATCTGCACGTGTGTTTATTTTCAAACTAACTCGGTCATCGACTGGTTTTCTTTCGAAATCGAAGGTGTAAATGATGTCACCAAAATGACGAGATTGTTTCTTGTTTCGTTTACCGATGAAGATCTGTACAACCGTTTTTCTAATCGAAATTTTTTCGGGTCCAGTTTATTTTCCATTGTTGCGTTTCTGGTCTTTCTATGAAAATCGATGAAATAAAGTGATTTTTGCTTTGCATATACTAAAAATGATCTATGTTCCTTGAAACGATTTACTTTTGGAGGTTCGATTTTCAGCAACCGAAGAAATTTTTTTGTCTCCTGCCAGCAGCAAATTATTTGAGTCATTTTCCTTAACTTATATTGATTTATTAATTAAATTCACATTTACTATCCTGTTGATATTCAGTTATACAGTTCGCAGTACTATTTGTGTGATGCTAATGATTTAAATAGTTTTTTACACGATATATGTAAGAGTAACAAAATATAATCAAAATATTCGCGTCTTTCAAACGAAATTTCGAATCTCAATTATTTACATGTTAACGCCGGAGTTTATTAAAATAATTATATACATTTATACAAGGCATTGGCGTCATTGCACGATTCAGCGCGACGGTTGTTTCTCATCACTTTGGATCGAGGTTTTGTTTTCGACGAATATGGGCTGTTGTATTGTCAAGGGCTTTTAAAATGTCCGATGTCTGAAGTCGACGGTCTCGGTAAATTACTGCTGAAATGGCTCGATTCCGTGACCTAAAACGTATTCACTTATCATTATTATTTACTAAAAAATCATCGACAATTTCGTCAAAATAACAAATTTGTATGAATTACATTTAACCTTTTATCATTTTTTAGCCGCGATACCTTCAAGAGCTCTTTAATCCCTTCAATTTGCTTACATATTAGTTGTCGAAATACTATGTACTTCAAATTTGAGAAATTAACTAATTTCCACGTATTAATTAAGATTTATCATTCAATAATATATTGAACTGTTGAATTTTTAAATGACTCGTTTCAGTTTACCTGCGGCGTGTGACCCAAAGAATTCGAGTAAGACACCCTTTGTGGATAACTGGTAGAAACGTGACTTGAAGACTGTACCAATCCAGTTTGGATTCCATTCGAAGACGATTTATATCCAGGTACCTAAAAATATTTCATTTTTTTTTTTCACTATTTATTAAGAAACGGGAAAACATGCGTGAAATAATGCCAAAGTTGGAATATAAGAACCATAAAACGAAAAGTAATTAATTCGTCAAACAACATACAAAAATTAGTGTAATGGTTAGGTTTTGTTAGTAACATGGATAACATAGTTTTATTTGTTACCAGAAATGTAAAGGTAACAAATGAATAAATCGAAAATTGAAACACGGAAATGTAAAACCTGATAAACACTATAATTTTCACATTTTCTTCGCAATCGTGAGAAATGCATATTCACTTCACAATTCGTGAAGTGGACACCCCAATTTCCACTTGGTCATGGAATAAAATTCTTTGTACAGTAATCGACACTATTTACCAACAAAAAACACATCCTAGAAGGGTTTTTCGAAATTTTCAATTTTACTATGTTTTTAGAGAGAGTCAACAATTATGACATTTTTAATTGAAAAATTCATAACGTACAGATGATTCAATAGAATTGAATGAAAATTTGCAGTAATTTAGTTCAATGGTTACTGATTTGGACGATAATACTCAGAATGAAAAATTTTCGATTTTTCATATTGTTTATAAACTTTTTAATAAACAATTAGCGATTTTTATGTTTTCTTCACACGATAATTAATTGATTTTTAGCTAAACGTGTGCCTAAAACGATAGAGAAATACATGTAAAAAGAAATTTTCACCGCTCGACATTTGTTTTGTCGCAAACAATTTTTTTGTCGCCGAGCGCGCGGAGCTTCGTCTCGTCGCGCCCAGCGTAAGCGCCTCTAGAAAATCGATAAATCGCCTAATTATGAGCGTTAAGAAGATTAGAAAACATAAAAATCGAAAATTTTTCATTCTGAGTATTATCGTCAAAATCAGTAACAACATAATCAAGTTAAAAATTTCTGAAAACCCTTCTAGGATGTGTTTTTTGTTGGTAAATAGTGTCGATTACTGAATAAATAATTATATTCCATGACCGAGTCGAAATTGGGGTGTCCACTTCACGAATTTTAACTCAGGTTGAGTCAAGCGCAACTTTCAAGGTGTACCTTGTCATTCATCTCTGGAAAAATGGTGCTAAGATTGAAATTCGTGAGACTCGTCCCGGAAGGATGATGTGACATGGGCATGGAATTGCCGGGCGGTATCCCGGAAGCGGAAATCTGCCCAAGACCGGAAGCTGAAGCCGGAAGCGAGGATGGCGGCGGCGGCTTTGGATACACGTTGGCCTGATGGTTCTGGTACAGAGAATTGGCCTGCGGGAGGAACGCCGCCGGCGAAGGATGAAAATCGTCCAGGGGCGATGAGGAAGAAATCGCCGAGAGCGGAAACTCCAGGTTGTGCAAAGTCCCGTCGGCTTTGCGCTTGCTCTTCTTCGACGTGCCAGGATACGAGCATCTTTTGGTCTCACAGCTCTGGTGTTTCCCCGCAGCGCCGGGAAAATGTTGGCCTTTCGCATTCGTCAAGGTCGGAGTCGTCGCGACGTTCGGCGCGAGCAGCAAATTGTTGGCGTCCAGGAAGTCGGGGTTTTCCGGGTGGAGGGACATTATGTAATTCGTAGGGGTGTTGGAAATGCTGGCGATCAAGTTACTCGTGGGGTAGATGTTGGAAGGGTGGTTTGAGGAGTAAGCGTACGAGTGGTTCAAGTTCTGGTTGACGACCTGGCCGTACCCGCTGCCGCTGCCGCTGCCACAGGAGTTATCGACGTTCGGGAAGTAGTTTATGGGGACCATCGCTTCAGTCGAGTGGAGACTACTCCCCGGAAATTTGTTTTGCGAGTAGTACTTCTGCGAGTTATTTTTCTCCAGGTGGGAGCCATCGTTGCTGATGAGGGCTTCCGCGGTGTAGTTGCTCTTGCAATTGCGGTTGCGCCATTGAGCCTCGTTTTGCTGGTGGTAGCTTTGTTGGTCGGAGAAGCCGGCGCTTTTTTGTTCCTCGTGGTGAACCGCTGCTGGTACCTTGGGAAGTTACCATATTTCATTAAATTCTTTTTACTTACAATTTGTTCTCTTTGGGGCCGTTCACATATTACGTAACGCGCTTGGGAGGGGGGGGGGGTGAGGCGATTCGTTACGAAGTGTTACATGGGGGGTGGGGGGATCATCAACGGCGTTACGTAACGTTATCTTTATTTGAAAAATAGTTTACATAAAATGGAAAATTGATTGAGAAAAAAAAACACCGATACACAAAATTAAAATTCTAGCAGAAAAAATTCTTTCAAATAAACAGTTTTTCTGAGTTTGAAAGTTTCGAATCTTATGAATACAAATCCTAATATTTTTGGACTGAATTAGAAAAAAAAAAAAAAAATTGCAAAAATTGTATGCTTCGAAAATACTGGACGTATGTTTCAAAATCGAAATAACAGGAATTTTGAGTTACAAATTCAAACACTTCATTGTTTCATCTCAAAAAGCAATTTGTTCGTTGTATTGTATGAACTAAAACGATGATTTCTCGCATTTGAAGACTTTTATTACGATTTGACTATGTAAAAGTAACTCTAATCAAGAATTTACTGTATATTAGACACTTTCTTCAGAAAGTTGACTGTATTCGAAGTACTGAAATAGTTCACTGTATTTGAAATAATTTTATTAGGAAAGATTTCAGAGTTTAGTATTATTTTACAAATTCAAAAAATTTAAAAAGTTTGATAAATCTATGAAATTGATGATAAATTTTGATTTTCCGGAACAATTAAAATTTTTAAGAAATCTGAAAGTATTGGAATATGTGCTAATTACAACACACAAAAAAGACAAATTTTTGAAATTTCCAATTATATTTCATAATACGAAATTCCTCAGAATTTGAAAAATTCTTCAATCACGGAAAATCTCGAAGTTCTCAAACTCAGTGTATAAGCAAAAATTCAAAATACTAGGATGGAATATGAACATTTTGAGAAACTTTAAATTTTGAGACAATTCTGGAGTATTCGAGAATTCCGGAAAATTTTAATGGATAAATATTTTATGAAGAATTTATAACGAGTTTAAAACTGTTCATCTACATAATGGAAATCTAAGTGTAATATTTGGATAGCCCACAAGCATTATTGGAGATGCACACCATATATAACGCTTTTAAAAAGCAAAATATAAATCTGTTACGTTACTGGGGGGGTTTAATTTTGTTACGCCGCGTTACGACCAGGGGGGGGGGGGCAAATTTGGTGAAAAGTTGCGTTACGTAATATGTGAACGGCCCCTTTCCAATCTTTATCGACGTATCAGTTTGATTTATGTAAAAGAAAATTCATTTTTTATCAAACAAGATCATATTAAAATACTCCCTAAAAATGTTATGAACAAAAAATGTTAACTTTACGAATTCGTACAGTTTCCATGTTTCGAAGTTGAAAAACGCTCACTTGTTTTCTAATATCCATCTGTTGCTTTTTACTACCACGTGTACTCGGATTACTCTTTCTCTGGTGTTTCCTCGGTTGCTGCTGTTGCTGATGTTGATGATGTTGCTGGTGCTGTTGATGCTGGTGCGAATGTATTTGTTGATGTTGCTGTTGTTGTTTTTCCGCCTTTTCTTGCTCGACAAGTTGGCTGACCGACAGAAACGACGACATGCCCTGGGATGGATTCTGCGAGTTGAGCATTTGGTACTCAACGCGACTCGCTTCTTTCTCCTTGGGAACAGCGTCCTTGCCGAGATGGTCGCCCGAGCTTGCACGGGATGTATGTCCCAGGAGAATATTTTGTCGTTCCGGAAAATGGTTCGTTCCCAAAGCCAAATCTCCCACGAGAGTTGGCAGCGTGGAGGGAACAGCGTGCTGTTCAACAACGGGTTTGTGATTTTGATTTTGCTCCATGTTTTTCGTAGGTGACCAAGAAAATGCCTGTTCTTCTGGGTAAAATGTGGCTTCCGCCGCGCGTTTTGGATCCCCTTGTAATGAAGGGATGTTCGGGAAACCGTGGCTCTAGTAATGCAATAATAAACAAATTCATTATTTTTCAAGTACACGAAATACTAGATCAGAATGAATAATGAAATGAATAATAAAGAAAAGTAATAATTTCGAACGAATATAATTAACGTGAGTGAATTAGAACATCGAAGTGCGGAATTTTAAAAATTCAAAAGTTAGTGAAATCGAACTGAAAGAAGAACGAATGAAAATTAAAAAATTGAGCAATATTTTAAATTTAATTTTTTTTCAACAATTTATATATTTACGAGACAATTTCATCAATTGAAATAATTTACGTCGTAATCTCAAATTAACGAGTCAGTGAATCAAAAAATGATACTTCATAATTCAACAATCGATCAGCCGATTTCATATCTATCGTTCGGAACAACAGTAGATAACAAGGATTATGAAAATACAAAATCTTACTTCGTAATTGTTGTAGAATTGATTAGTCGTGGCCTGATTGTAGCCCGGGGCTTGCGGAAAAAAGTTGTTGTGGCAAAACTCCAGCTCTTTCCCGATGGGAGGCAAAATAATATCCCCTATATTAGTCGGCGTGTTGTGCTTAATTTCCGGCGTCATCATCCAATTGACCGGTGCACGCGCCGGGTGTTGTTGTTGCTGCTGCTGCTGTATTTTCCCTTTGTTGTTGCTCTGCTGTTGCGTCGGTGCCTGAATTTGCCCCTGAACCTGATACTTTTGCGATTGCTGATGCTGGCTCTTTAAATTCGTGCCCTGGTACACCTCGTTGCTGTACCTGCCGGCATTGTTACTTTGCTCGCTCTCGAAATGATCGTATTCCGTCATCATGTACCCGGATTTATCTTGCTTCAGGCCCTGCAAACTCGGATTTTTCCCTTGATGCAGCGAATTTTGTTGCTGAGGCTCGACGTTCAAAAAATCATTGTGCTGCATGTACTCCAATTCCCCGGAGTACTTCACTTTGTTCTTGTTTTCGGGGTAGAATTTGTACTCGTTCGTCATTTGCGCGCGGTTCTGTTTTTGCAGGGAAACAATGGGCCGTAAATTCCGATTTTTCGGGTCGAAATTTCGTTGTTTTTGAGAGTCCATAGGTTGCTGTTTCGACCTGGATTTGTCGAAAATTGGTTGGCTGGGTTCCGAGACGTAAGAAAGATTTGGAACCATATTGGGTGGGTTCTCTTTCTGCGAAGGAAGGTAACTGAAGTTTTCGCAGATCGGTTTTGGTTGGGATACCGTCTCGGCGGTGGGTGGATTTTGCTCGAATTGCGCCGGGTTGCTGGCTGGAGAAAATGTGGTCCAGGAGAGGATGCCCAAGTTGGTGGCGTTGTTGGCGACGGTAGTCGTTGATTGCTTTTGGAAAGAAAAAAAACTGTTATTTTCAAAATTTTAATACATTCACAGATCCCAAGTCACAGATCCAATGTTTCGAATTCGAAACTTTCGAAATCAGGGGCGTGCGCAAGGGCGGGTTTTGGTGGTTCGAACCCCTCCCATTGGCAGAAATGAATTTTTTGCTTTTTATTTCAGAAATTCTCTCAAAT
>JAPYZK010000298.1:0-76640 GCA_030522785.1 Platygaster equestris
GAGACGCCGTCTGTTTTATTTCTTTCTCGCTCATCCCTGAACGTGTCTTTTTCTATTCACACGTATACTCCCCCTCGCTCTTCACTCCCTCCTGAGACCACTCGTTCCCGTTTTAGTTCCTGCGTGTGCATGCACACAGTGCGAGGGCGCGTCGATCGTTTCGGTCTACATAAGGAGCATAGGGAGTGAGTACCCCCTGAGACAGACTGTCTATTCTCCCTGATATCAACAACAATATTATAAACACTGGTGTTTGCTGGTATTTATAAAACGTGGTGAGAAATACTTCAACATTTATGTTAAAAAAAGGAAACATTTTTGTACAATGTACACGCAAATAAATGTCTCAAGATGCTCATTTCATCCCTATTCAGGAGTTTGCAGAACCGGGGCAATATTTTCCAGGTTTATTCGACGAATATAAGTAAAGCCGCGAAAATAATGACGACGCCGACGATCGGCACTCACAGCGGTGTTTTTCATTGCGACGAAGCGCTGGCGTGTTATATGCTCAAACTTTTGCCCCAATACAAAAGTTCCTCCATCGTAAGGTATAATTTCAACTTGATTAATACTCTGCAGGGTGAAATAATTTTCGAGTAATTTTTTAAGGATCACTGGGAGCCAAAAAGGTAAATGTTCAATTATTCAGTTTGATTTTTCAATTTTTCAAGTTTTGTTGCTCCCAAGTAATGACTCGGAAGTGATTTTTTCAAAATAAAACATAATTTTCTAATGGATATGGAAGTGCAACTTTGTTGAATTTTTCGTTATTATTCATTAGAAAGTTACTTCACAAATTGGAAATGTATTTTATTTTCTAGATCACGAGATTATGAAGTATTGGAAAAATGTGACATTGTTGTTGATGTTGGAGGAGAATACATCCCTGAAAAGCATCGTTATGACCACCATCAAAGGTATTTTTTCCCTAAATTTCAAGTATTGAATTATTTGTTGATTATTCATATATCGTCTGTATACATCAAAATGAAATCCATTTTGTGTTTGTTCCCTCTTCACGCTCAATGTATTTATTTGAAATTTGGCACGATTGTTCATTATGTTTTTGAGAAGGTAAAACTAAACTACTTATGTAGGCTGCGAAGCGGCCGTACCGATTGAAATGTCCGCAAAGTAGTATAATATTGATATAATAATATATTAGATATAGTAGTATTATTGTTGTATTTTTATTATTTTCAGGGAATTCAAAACAACTTTTTCCTGCCTGCACAAGCATCCTCATTACAAATCCTCGATCAAATTGAGCAGCGCTGGGCTAATTTATTGTCACTTTGGAAAAGAAGTCATCAAAAGCATCTTGCCTGAAATTGTGGACGACAAGGATTTGAATCATTTGTTCCGAAAAATATATGATCTTTTTATTAAAGAAATCGATGCTATTGATAATGGAGTCCCAATGTTCAATGGGGAACCTCTGTGAGTTAACAGTAAACAGTTTTGTCTAATATTGAACATTGAATCAACTCCATTATCAAATTTTCTCATTTTTTTATAGTTCCGAATCTCAGATTTCTAATAGATGAGTTCTCAGATCTGAAAAGTGACAAAATGAAGGATTCAGAATTAATTGTTAAATCCTCTGTCTAAAAATTTATCATGCTCAATTTATATCACTGGGTTGTTGAACGAATGAAAAAATTAACTAAATCATTTTTTCAGTCAATTAACAAGTTTCTGAAAAAACTGAAAAACTTCCTGACTCGTAAATTGGCTGAGAAAATGGATTAAATAAATGATCTAATTTGAAAATGAGTGCATAAAATGTATACAAATAATTGTTTCAGATACCGGATAGGAACCCATTTGAGTGCACGAGTGGGCCTATTAAATGGCGAGTGGAACAGCCAAGAGGAAATTGAACCCGGCGAGAGATTCCAGAGAGCTGTCGAAATGGCTGGCCAAGAATTCGTGGACACTGTCAAGAGAACAGCTAGTGTTTGGATGCCGGCCAAAAAAGTTGTCGCTTCTGCAATTGACAACAGATTCAATGTAACAGTCTCTAAACGCTATAAAATACCCGAGACATTGTAAATTTGACATTTCCTGAGCTTGTGGAAAAAATATCACATTTCTCAATTAAGGGAGAAATAATTTTTATAGTAGTTGAAAATTTTTACTCGAGTACTTTTTGGTTTTTCAAAGATTTCAAAATTTGCATTTCACCAAATTTCGTTACTAAAATGAATATTCAATTTGCAGGTTGATCCGAGCGGAGAAATATTGGTCCTGGAACAGGCGGTTCCTTGGAAAGAGCATTTTTATGATTTGGAAAAAGAACTCGAGCTTGAATCAAACATTAAGTTTGTGATTTTCAAGGACGACTCGTGGCGAATCCAAGGGGTTCCCTTGACTTTGGGCAGTTTTGTGTGCAGGTATGAGTTTTCAAAATTGTGTACACCTCAGTGCAATAAACGGTCCTTTATTAGCCTGTTCGGGCCCTAAAAACCTTTTTATTGCCTTCGGTGTATAAAGTATCGTATGTACCCAAGGGCAAAAAATTGTTTTGGACTCATACGATTATATGCCTCGCCTTATAACCTCGCCTCGGATTATAAACTCGCATTCGTCCAAAAAAACTTGTTGCCCTTTGGAACATAATATACTATTAATTGTCAGTGTTGTGGAATGTAGATTTTTTTTTTTTTTTTTTTTTTTTTTTGGATTAAAATTGGAAATTGTCATTATTTAGACAATTAGTCTGAAAAATGCTGGAAAAGTGGCAGAGTATGCTGAAATTACTCTTTGGTTGCAGATTATTTTTGCCGGAACCCTGGCGTGGACTTAGGAACGAGAAATTGTCGGAAATTGCTAAAATTGACGGGTGTATATTCGCTCACGGTACGGGTTTTATTGGGGGAAATGAGAGCGTGGAAGGCGCCTTGGCTATGGCGCGTTCTTCTTTGAAATTTGCCAACAGCGAATCGTCAGCTTGAAGCTACGTTACATTTACGCCTGTATTGTTGTATGACCTAGAAAAATTGTTTTTCATGACGATGATACAAGCTGGTACTTGACGTTTTTCATACAATAAATGTTCCTTGTCCAATTAAAGAGTTATGGATTTTTCAATGTAATTCCACAATCATAACTTTTTGGTTGGTGCAGAAGTTTGTTCAAATGTTATTTGCATATAGTAGTACATAAACTGTTATAGTTGAATATTTTTGTATATAGTTTTATAGTAGTTTGAATATTGTAGCATAAACTTACTACTATAGTAAAACTACTGTGAAACTGTATAAAAATAATAATCTTTACATATAGTATATAAATTCTTCTATACTACATGTATATATAGTATTGTAACTTTACTTTACTATAGTAATTTTTTATACGGTAAGTTTTATACATAGTTTAATTATTATTTCATTATTTTGGATAGTTTCAATTTGAGACTCGCCATTGAAAATTATCCGACCTCAAATTCCCCAAATTCTCGAATTCTAACATCTGCAAATTTTGAAGAATCGTAAATTATAATCATTATTATATGCATATTTAACAAGACGACGAAGGGAAAAGTAAAAACAAATGTTAATTGTTTTTCATGATTCAGCGGACGCTTTCTCATTATCGTGTTACGGTGTGATTCAAAAAGCTAGAATAAAGAAAAAATGGCTCACGAAAGTACAATTACGTAATCGCTGCTGTCAAGGAATAAGAAAAAAAAAAATTACACTCGGCATTCTCGATGCGCACGGCTGACTGACTATTGTGTAGTATTACCCTTTGGTGATATCATCGTAGCGGGTTATGCAAAAATTTCACCGAAATTAAGGAAAACAGAAGAAAGTAATTTGTCTGTATTTTTTTACGCGTAAATATACGTACTGAACGAGCGTGCAGTAAAAATGTTCATTACCAAGGCCGGAATCTAAATTATTCCAACTCGAAATCGAATAATTCAAAAATTCCTCAACAATAAATAAATCGAATTTCATAATGCAGAATTCGCGAATTTCGTATACATCTTTCCGTAAGACCTTGAAAGTTTCCTGAAAACTTGCAAGGTCACCTTACAGTCGAGTTATCAAAAAACTGATAAGGTATGTACGAAATTCGACCATTTTGTACCCATAGTACGTCAGGAAAAATTTTTCAGCGCCGGTAATCTCGCGAATTCTTATGCAAAATTACAGCCAGGGAATTGGCATTTTTTGCGGGGTAAAAAAGTGTGGGATAATTATATTTGTTACATAAACAGTCACAGTCAGTTTTCAGCCATGCAACGAGCCCTGATGCTTCGGTTTAGTGCCGCATTCGAAAGCAGGCGTTTTTCATTCAAGATTAAACGTTTGTTGCATCAACAGTAATCCGACAATCAAGAATCAATAACACTTTTCAATGTTGATTCACCGAGAAATTGCAATTTAGAGAAATAACTGCGTGCCCCGTTGGAGCGCGAGTGTCAAGAGCTTTGATGGGACAATAATTACTCATTTTGCTTAACGAAGTGAGAAGCGCACGACGTAATTATATGCAATTACCGTATAACATTTGCAGCCTTGGTTATAAATAATCGATACTCGATCCGAGGATACATTTGATTCAGTACATGTTTCATTTCATACGAAACCTTGTTGGTACTGATGATAGAAAATTAAGGGGGAAAGAAAATATACGATTTTAATGAAAAAATGACGAAAGCATCACTTTTACGTACAATTCGAGACTAAAAGAAAATCAGCGTCGAAACGCTGTAGAATTCAGAATTTCAAACAGAAAAATTTCTCGTTTCATGGGTTTGGATTCAAAATAAAGTTATTTCAGAAAATTGAAAGCTGTTAAACCGTGAAGTTCGAGTTAAAAAAGTCGAAATGTTCCATTTTGAAGATTTAGGGATCATATTTCCGAAAATATGAAATTTCAGAATGAAAGAGGAAAAATATTCAACTAATCTTTGCAAATTTTTACGTGAATGAATGAATTGAAATAGAGATGGGAAACTACGCAACTGTCCTTTTCTCACTCGCAGAGCAATCGTTTGGTGAGAGAGAGAGACAGAGAGAGACAGAGCAATAGTTTCGCCCACCATTTAATTAAAATGTTAGCTCTCTCGAATTTCAATAGTGGATTTCCTTCTGCTATTTCGAAATAGTCGAATTTTTCACTTTCAATTAGTTAGATTCTACATTAATATTATAAAACCTGTCATTACTGACGATAAAAAATTAAGCTGGGAACAAAATGTACCGGAAATTGGGAATCTAATGAAAGCATCACTTTTACATACAATTCGAGAATGAAAGAAAATCAGCATCGAAAAGTTGTGGAATTCAGAATTTCAGACTGAACAATTTCTTGTTTCATAGATTCGAAGTTCGAAATCAACGAATGTTGTAAACTTTAAAACTTAGAACTGTTGATATATGACATCCAATATAAAAGTCGAATTTTTTAAATTTTATGTATCAAAAAATCATAATTCGAACATATGGAACTTTGGAATAAAAAATAATTGTCAGCAAACTGTAAGTGGAATGAACTTGATATATTACTGATGATAACAATTCATTTCAACATAAAATTTGATAATAAAAATTCAAGTATTTGAAAACGAGCGTCGAACAGTTTTCGGGATT
Source organism: Platygaster equestris (assembly GCA_030522785.1). Lineage (NCBI taxonomy): Eukaryota > Metazoa > Arthropoda > Insecta > Hymenoptera > Platygastridae > Platygaster > Platygaster equestris. The sequence goes on from JAPYZK010000298.1 coordinate 5,610, forward strand.
CAAACATTTCGAACAGGATTCAAAATTCCACAATAAAAAATTTCTCGTTCCATAGATTCGAATCCAAAATAATGAAATTTTAGAAACTTGAAAACTCTGAACTGTTTAACCATGAAAATCGAGTTCCAGCAGTCCAAATGTATTCATTTTGAACATTTAGAGATCATAATTTGAAAAACATGAAACTGTATAACAAAAAAGAAAAGAGCATTAAATTATTTTCGTAAATATTCGAATAGTTACGCTCTCCCGAATTTCAATCGTGAATTTCGGAATATTCGAATATTTCACTTCCAATCCCTCAAATTCGACAAATATTCCGTAAAATTCAGCTGACCAAATAAATCCCCCCCCCCCCCCTTCAAGACTAATCCAACAGTGAAAATTTCACTAATTGAAATGAAAATCCGAAAATCCACTCCGTATAAATGAAACCCAACCAATCGAGATTCAGACACACTGTAGTACAGTGTACAGTAAAAGGAAAACACCGATGATAGTAAAGCCGAGTCGATAAACGAATGCAAAAAAAGGTGCGATATATCTGAAACAGGCGTGTCCGAGGAATGAATGCTCTAACGATGCCCACGATGCAGAGCTTTGCTGAGAAGGAATGTCCATTGTCTGCCGCTGCGGCAGCAGCAATATCTCCCATTTGCACTTGAACTACACCAGTACGGTATCTACCATCTATTACCCATACTATGTACAACAACTTTTTTCATCTTCCATCGAATTTTCGTTCTCGCGCATGCCGCTCCAACTTTTTCCCGATTCCCCTGCATTTTCCTGATTAGCTCCCGGATAACAATGGGCGCAATAGCATACATAATATAACATTGGTGCAATAAAAAATTAGATAACAAAGCGATTATTGAAGGGAGGAAGAAGGCACTGCACGAAAAGGTGCTTCGCATGTTCGCTGAAAATTTCTCTCGGGCATCTGATATTAGCGATGCGCTCTAATTGCAGCAGTACTGCATGGAAGCGTCGCCGTGTATTATTGTATGGACAGGCTCTTGCACTTGAGAGCCCTGCACTTGTGTTTTTTTTTCTTTTTTCTTTTTTTCTTCCTTAGTTCATTCTGAGGCGAGAATGGGTGTTTGGAAGTTTCAATGTTTGAATTTCTGATATGTGGGCGTTTTTTCTTAATTTTTCTTAATTTTTTCTTAATTTAATGTAATTTTTGAAATTACGTAATTTCATACTCGAATAATTTAATTCAATTTGATTGTTACAAATCGGTGGAAAATCGTAAAAATTGAAAACCATTGTGACATTCAATTTCTGCAGTTTGACAAATTTTCGTCAGGAATTCTGAAATACGAACAATTCGAAAATTCTTAAAATTTATGTCGAAAATTTATTCCCGTGGACACGTGAATCCATCGGGAATTGGAAAATAAACTTGGAAGCTTGAAAGCTCTGAAATTTTGTTATTTTTTGGATGCGAATTGAATTTCGTAAGTTGGATATGATAAGATTAAGAATAATGATATTTATTGACGATTTTTGCGTTTCTGTGCAGCCTCCGTTACTTAAGAATGGCCGAATAGCGTTGATCAATGCTTTTTTTGTCATCGCTTTTTTTCCTGGAGATTGCGTTAAACTACCGTATCTCGGCTTTTTGAGCAATTTATTGTGTAAGATAACGATGGGGCTTAAATTGACATATTTCCCGTAACTATGACTTGGTAACAAATTACGAGAGCGACAAAAAAATTTGCCAATCGAAATTTGGGATACTCTAGAATTTTCGAACATCTTCTTGACCTTGGAATATTTTAAAAAATTATTGAAAACACAATTAGAATCTCCGTCAATTTTTTGAAATATTCCAAACTATAGTAGGTTTCACAACTACTGTAACAATAATTTTTTCTACAACGTGGAAAAAGTGCGTTTTGAAAATAACAATAGTAGACTATTTCAAAAAATGGCGAATTTCTGGCTAAGTAATTCTTCACTTTCAATTTGTTAGAATGTTCAGAAAAAAAGAACAAAAATTTAATTCAATTTTTTAACTAATGTTCAGTACAATAATTGCACTCTACTGATAAGCTTATTTGCTCCCAACAATCCAATAATTGCAATTAGTAGCCGTAAGTTCAGCATGAATTAGTTGAATTCAACCATATAATTTGAGAGAGGAAAAAACACGCGCTTTTTCCACGGTGCTGTAAAAAATGGAATGAAATTCCACGCGGTGCAGCAGCTCGGAAAAACTGGCGCGACTTTCGTCATGAATGCGGACTTGGTCCGCTTTTGACGTAATTATTGTAGGTGCAGGACACGACGATTTGTCGTGGTGATTTCTGCAGTCTCGAAAGAATGCCCAGAGGGGAAAGGTCGCGATCCAAGGTAGCGCGCGCGCCAACTTTTAAGGACAAAAAGTTGGCGTGAAATTTCATCGCGCCTCGATCGCACACCGCGAATGCAAGAAACGCGGAACCACGCGGAAAAAATCGATAGCGTTTCATTATTTGAGTGTTAGATTATTTTTTTTTTTTTTCTGATAAGAAATTTCAAGAAAGTTTTTCAAAAAATGTTCTTCATTTATACCAATTTTTGATTGTTTGCAATTCGGAAGGATTTAAAACATTCTCAAACTTCGTAAATTGCATTATCTGAATATTCATGAAAATTTGGAAAACATTGTAGAAAATTATTGATTTGTTTGTAGGGAGAATGTATGGATCTGGAGAAGGTTGAGTCATTTTTTCAATTTTTTCAAACGATTTTAGGGGGTTACATTGTCAGGAATAAAGCATGATGAGAATTTTACAAGGTGATAGTATGAAAATATGGTATCTTATGGGGAATTTGGAAGTTCCATGAGGATTTGAGAGATTTTTATGAGGATCAAAGTTACTAGGGCGCGATTTATGAAAGCAAGCTTGCTCCATTATTATCATCGTAAACATCGTAATCCTTTTAAATGGCAGACAGGACATGAAAAGAGCTGTTTTGCTTCTTTGATTTTTGTAACGTCTATTTGAATCAACTTTTAAACAATGAACTCATCAACGTTTTTCATTTTTCTGGATTACACCCTTGTAATTGTAAACTTTAAAAGATTCACGAAAAACTTGTAATATTTCGTAAATTCCTGATAAGGTTCTTTGTTTCTTCTTATTAAGTACCTCATACAAACCTTATAAGTTTTTCGAAAAGTAATGAGAATGACCTCATAAGTCAACTATCGAAACGGAAAAATAATTATCACTTCAAGATTCAAGGAAACCTATAAGTTTATGAATTTCCGTAAATCTTGTATGCAAGTCTTTCCATCCCTTATAAGGTCACCTCATAATTTTTCAGGAAGCTTATAAGGTTCGTTCAAGATGCTTAAAAGCGGTTTTTGGAAGGGTTTAGCCAAGATTTTGATCAGGGATGGGCATTTTAGTTTCTATAAAAAATTTTCATATATTTTTTCAGGGAATTTTTTATTATGAAATTTCCAAGTTTTATATTAGATAGAAAGACTTATGAAGCTAGTCTAAAGTGTTCGGAATTTGGAAATTTTGCAAGATTTTACTTTCTGGAGATTTTGGAATTTTTGAAATTTCCAAGTTTTATGCTTCATAAGTTTTGAAGCTTTGCTCAAATTTTGAATGTACTTGATTTTTGAGTTTTTAAAAATAAAATTATTCACCTTTCGAAAGTTTCGAAAATATTGAAAGTTTTGAAATTTTATAGTTTTCAAGAACCGTAAATAATTTCGAAGTCTTAAATAATTTCGATGCCTTGGAAGCTTCAAAAATGATGGGTGTTATCAAAGTTTTGGAAATTTCGAAAGTTAGGAAAGTTTATAATTTTCAAGGATTATGAAGAATTTTGAAGTTTTATCGCTTAGATGTTTAAAAAATGATGGATATCATCACATTTTTGGATGTATCAAAGTTTTTAAAGTATATATTGGAAATTTTGCAGTTCTAGAGATTTCGGAGTTTTGAAGTTTGGAGAATTTGGAAGAATTATAGTATAGTCGTATAAAAATAATATTATTCAACAATAATATAAATTTTAATCATAATAAATGAATAATTTTTATCACGTAAAATGTCCAAGTTTTAAAGAATTTCGAAAAAAAACGTCAAGTCTTGAGCTATGGTAAAATTTTGGAATTTCAAAAACTCTGGAAGTTACAGAAGTTTATGAATAATTTCAAAGTCCAGAAAAGCTGAAATTTTCGAAGTTTGTATGAAAATATCGATGTTTCAAGATTTTCGAGTTTCAAGAGTTTGTAAAGTTTTCAAGAAATGAACATATTTTGGAAGTTTTGCATGAAGAATTATCCAATTTTCAAGTGTTGCAGGTTTATAAGATTATGACGTTTCCACAATACGTGTTTGAGATTAAGAGTTTTCAGTTTTTGGAAAATCTTCGTAAAATTGTAAAACTCAAAAGTTGTAACATAGTTGGAACTTTTTGAAATTAAAAATATCCAATATAAAGACCCGACAATTTCAAAGAAATGAAAGTTCGAAGTTTGGATAAAAAAAGTTTCAAACTCAATTACGTAGAGTTATAATTTTGAAAAAGGTATATTTTTGTACTTCTTACGCAATTATAGCTCAGGATGAAGCATCACCGAAATCCAGACAATTCATTCACTTTTAATATGATGATAAATAATGTAAAGTGTCGATATTGCGGGCGATGAACATTCTGTTCACAGCAATATCTTCTTTTGTACAATCAGAAATTGTGAAAAAAGAAGACCCCCCCCCATCCCCCTTCCCCTTTTTTGAGTATCTCAAAAAGTGCAGATTCACAGAATGTCTATGCGAAGAAAAATAAAAATACCTCGATTAGACGAACTAAGAATCTCGCGTGTTCTGTTTTTCATCCGCGATAATTTCGAAGTTTCTTAATTCCACGATTACGTGGGCCGGTCATGATATGTTGGCTGCACGGCCTAGCGAGTATAACGTCGATTCGGGTATTGGCAAATGCAGCAATGGCAGTAAGTGTTACTAAAGCTATTCAACTCTCGGCGTGTCGATGATTCAACACGATATTACAAGGCGAGTAAGTGAAAAAACGGGTGAAAATGGAAATGTTACGCGTCAGGTGATACAATTGTTATGGTGGTAGGGGCGAATTCGCGAGCACGCGCTCGAATTCATGGGAGCTGTAGCTGTAACAATGCAAAAGTGGTGGTATTGTTCGAGCTTGGTGGGGGCTGCGCAAATAATAAATTGTGCAGCAGCAAAGGAGCTAGTTATTGTTCCTTTCCTATATAAGGTGGAGCACCAGCCAGCGTCACGCCAGAACAACGTGCTTTGTGCGAATCACTCAACATCAGTCAACATGATCAAGTTTTTGGTGAGTATCATTATTTGAGGAGTTTGTGCCGGGACGAAATATTCGGCATTGGGAAACGAAGGGCAAAATTTGACTCATCCAAGGACTTGCAGTTTGAAATTTTTCACGTTTCTGAATTGAAAAATGTTAATTTCCTTCGTAATTTTGATTTTTATGAGAATTTTCGAAAGTTTATCAAATTTTCGAATGACTTCGATAATTATGCATCATTTTAGGGAATATTTGGATTTAAAAACGAAATGGAGAATTGAATTATTGGAAGACTTGGAATACAAAAAATTACACATTAGTGAACCGGAAGATGTTAATTTTCCTCGTAATTTCGACTCCTCTGAGAATTTTTAAAATCTTATTAAATTCTTGAATTCTTGAAATCATTATTTATTACTGCAATAAATATTCAGACTTGGAAAACAACATGGGAAATGGACTCATTTGAACGCTTTTAATTTGAAAAATTCTACATTCGTGAATTGACAAATGTTAATTTCTTTCGTAATTTTGATTCTTCAGAGAATTTTCGGAATCTCGTCGAATTTTCGAATCACTTCAATAATCACGAATTATTTTAGTGAAAATTTGGACTGAAAGAACGAAACAAAAAATTCAAGCATTTTTCCAAGACTTGGAAATCGGATATTTTCACATTAATAAATCGAAAAATATTAATTTTCTTCGTAATTTCGACTCTTCTGAGAATTTTTTAAATCTCATCAAATTCTTGAATTCTTTCATTAATTATTGATTACTGCAATGAATATTCAGACTTGAAAAACGAAAATTGGACATTGACTCATCTGAAGACACATAATTTGAAAAATTCTACGTTCGTAAATCGAAAAATGTCAATTTCCCTTGTAATTTTGATTCTTTAGATAATTTTCAGTATCTTGTCGAATTTTCGAATTACTTCGATAATTACGTATTATTTCAGTGAATATTCGGACTGAAAGAACGGAATAGAAAATTGAATTCTTTGAAGACATGGAAATTGGACATTTTCACATGAATAAACCGAAAATTTAGACTCGAACAATGCGATGAAAAAAAATTCCACATTTTTAAATCGGAAAATGGTGGTACAAAATGTTGGAACTTGGAAATCGGCATTTTACGATTTCGAATTTGACGTCAACTGAAGTTTTTCAATCGGACTCTGAAAGGTTTAAAAATTCCGGAGTAGGAGAAAATCTTAAGAGAGAATTTCTGCTTGTTTGAATTTTATTCAGAAACTTATGAAATTTGAAAAATTCGAGTGAACGCTTTAGGAATCTAAAAGTTTCCGCTTTCGAAAATTCTAATATCACAATTTCGAAGTTCAAAGATTTCAAAATTAGAGACGAAAATACTACGAACATTCTTTCGAAAATAACATAGGAGTTTCGAAGTTTGATATCAACTGAACACGAATTACAAAATTCGAAAAATTCGATCTATGATTCGAATCTGAAAACTCCAAAATTGTGGACAAAAATTTCGGTTTCACAGACATTTCATATTGGAAATCGTGAAAGGAACTAAAAAGCTCTAAAATCACGAAACCTCTGCAACAAACAAGCTTGAAACTCTCAAATTTTGAAACTTTAACAACTTTCAAACACAAATGAGAAAATTTAACAAATTCTTAAAATGCGAAACAACCAAATCAAAAAATTTGAACACAAAATCTTCGAAATTCAACATGAAGGATTCAAAAAATTCGAATCATAAAAAATTCAAATTTCCTGAATAGAAATTTTCTGACTCTGAACGTTTGAAAAGCAGAAATCCAAAATGCTAACATTCGAAATCAAGACAGATCAGGATAGAAATTGAGAAATTTGACACAACTTCTGAAACACTAGAAAATATCTAATTTTAAACATTCTAAATTCGAAATACAAAAACCGGCCTGCACATAAAATACAAAACAATCATAAAATGCATTCAAAAGATCGAAAAGTGCAATTTTATACGAAACCATATGAAAACCAGAAATACTTTAATTCTCGACAACTTTTGAATTTACGATTTTTAATCCCTATTTGAGATTTCATTTCGGAAATTTCTCCAATTAAAATAAAATTGAAGAAAGTTCAAATATAAATCGTAATGTCCGAGAATAAAAATTGCAAAGTGGCAAAATTCTCAAATTCAAACTTCTCAGGCGATAATTTTATTCAAAATAAATTCTGAAACCTAAAAACTTGAAAATGTCAAAACTCAAACATTCATAGTCCTGGAATCCTAGAATCACAATGTTTGGAAAGAAGCAAATTTCATTCGCAGTGGTGTAAATAAAAATAAACGAGTTCAAATGAATAGCGCGCTAATTGGACCTACCTGGATAAATAATACGTAGTTGCAAGTTGTTCGGTCGAGATAAGTGGAGAAACAACAATCATGTTGTAGATTATTTTTCCGGCTTTGGTTATCTGCGCCGTGGGAGGAGTGCAGCACGTAATCCACGGGCCCCAGCTGTACCATGGCCCAGGTGCGCCCCTCGCTCATGATGGCAGGGTCATAGACACTCCGGGTACAATTTTATTTCTTCGCATAATTTTTCGATCTGAAATCATCCAAAAATCAACAAATGAGCATACAAACTATTGTAGCTTATACAAAAAGACGCTGCAGAAAGCTTTTTCAATATCACGTAAATTCCGAAAATTGAAGCAATTGCAAAAATCCAACTTTGAAGGAATAAATTTTAAAAGTCAATGGGAGGATTCAAAGCCTGAAACTCGAAAATCCAAAAACGTTAAAATTTCTGAATTCCTTGGTAAACCCTTTCCCTGGATAACCTTCGATCTCTGCAAATTTTGAAAGTTGTGTCAAGTGCTTGAAGGAGGAATGAAGAATCTTGTAAGGAATCGTGAAATCTTGGAAGGTTTTTGGGAATGTTCCCTGACGGCATCGAAAAAAACGTAGAAAACCAATGATTGGTTTTTTTTTTTTTTTTTTTTTTTTTTTCAAAAACCCCATCTCAAAAACTACTAGATCTCGAAAAATCGAGCAGAAAGAAACCGGGCGAAGCAAAAAATTAGTTCCAAACAATAGCTTATCATCATTTCGTCGAATGCCAAAATTTTCAATTTTGAACAAATCTGAAAATCATAATTATAATGAAGAATTTTGAATTTTCCAATTGAATAAAACGAAAGTATTTTTTCTTTTCCGATTTGAAAAATTGGAAAATAAAAAAAACAAAATCAAATCATTCGGAATACAAAAATTGATAGAAGATATACAAAAAACCGAAAGTTATAGAAAATTGGAGCATTTAGAAATATTTAGAAAATTTAAAAAATTTAAGAAGCTTGAAAAATCTGTGAAATCGGAAACATTTCGGAATTTTCATGTAATTTAAAAATTCTGAGGATTCTGAAAGTAAAAAAAAAATCGTGAAAATTTCGTACAACTTCGAAAAAATTTCAGGTATTTTCCAAAAAATATGAATAACTTTGCAATGTTGAAAAACAAAATCAAAGGTTTCAAATAATTTAGAAATATATTGAAAACTTGGAAAAACTCGAAAGTTACAAAAATTCCGAATAAGTTTACAATTTTGGAGAATTCAGAAATGCTCGAAATTCTGAAGAATTCGAGAATTCGGACAATTTCGAGATTTTTTGAAATCTTAGATTTCCGCTTTTACTGATTTTTCCAGCTCAATTTTGTGAAATTCTGATGTTTTTTGTTACAACCATAAAAAACCAATTATCGGTTTTCGATGCCGCCAGGGTTATCAGGTGACAGCTTCACGAGGGATATTATTCAAATAGCATCCCTTGTACATTTAAAAACCTTGTAAGGTTTCCAAAATCCTCACAAGGTTTCTCACATCTTATAAGACACCTTAGAAAAACCTTAAAAGATTCCTGTTAAGTTATAAGATTCAAGCAAACTTACACGCTTTTCAGATACAACCTTGTAAGTCGTTCTGAAAAACCTCCCAAGTTTTCGTAAATCTACCAGTCATTTTATCAAATCTGTCGAGAAACTTAATTCATACGGTTGTACAAGGTCGCTGATATAAAATAAAGGACCTTAAGGAATTTCTGTTATGAAGTAAATGAGGGAGAGTTCAGGCACTTTTTTTGGAATCGCTGTTGCAGTCGCAAAAATGCAAATAATAATACGTTTTCAGCCCTAATTGTTTATCCAAACCCTTTAAAACGATCCCTTGGAGTTGAAATAACACTTGTAATTTTTCAATAATAACTTTGCACATTTAAAAAAAAAGTTGAAAATTCGTCCGTTGAAATTTTTGAGACAGAGTTCGGACACCTTGAAAAAAAATCGTCAGCTTGTCAGAATGTTAAACAAAATTAAGTAGACATCGAGATAAACCCTCTTCCTAAGTTTTAGTGACGTTTATTTCAAGATTCCTATTCCAGCCAAAATTTACTCGTTTATGAAAAACGTGCAAATTCTTTTCGGGTGAATTTACGTAACCCCATACGAATGACACTCAATAATTCGTCAAATCTAAAAAATAACAATGTTTTAAGCAGACTCGCTGCTTTTGTGTTTCAATGTCAAAACACATGTACACTGTAATTTGCAAAAAAATCGGCCTCACACAGTCGGAGGGGGGGCAGAGTGTCCGAACTCTCCCTCAACTACCCCTATAAGCTTCAGAGACACGAGAGACGCCTGATGACTTTGAACTAAATCAATGACAATCAGTATAGAAAAATGAGGAAGTAATTTACAGAAGTCGCACACGCGAAAGCCGCGCACTTCCAAGCGTACCACGAGGAGCTTTCGAAGAATAAGGGCGGCGGCTACGACTACGATGGAGGTGCAGCAGGAGGTTACCACCACGGCCACGAGGTCGCCGCCGCACCCATCCTTGGCCACGTGCAGTACGAGGACCTTGGCGGTGGCTACCACGGCGGCTACCACGGCGGCTACCACGGACCCCCCGCACCCCTGGGCCACGACGGCAGGGTCATTGATACCCCTGGTAAAACTCGATAAGATCCCAATTCCTGCATCTTTCATCAGATGTACCTCACAAGACCTTATAAGACGATGGATTCTGTTAAAAATTCCCTTGCAACTCTGAAGATTGCACAAATTCCTAACAAGTTTCTTCAAGCCTTAAAAGCCATTATATACAAGCTTGTAAGTTTCCCCCGAGAAGGTAGAAGAAGGTGACTTGATAACTTTTCAGGAACAAGGTCGTTTAAGGTGCCTTTCGAGAAATGGAGAAACTCGTACGAAAATTTATTAAATCTTGCAACGTTCGGAGTTGTGCGTGTTTCTCCAGATTGACCTTACGAAACCTTGAATTCTCCTCAAAAATTACCATCTAGAGGTCTCTATAAGGTCAACCTTATAAGAATTCTGAATCCCATAAGATATATAAAAGGCCGATTTCACGAAAAGTGGAATAAAGATTTTGAAAATTTCATACGACTTCGAGACAATTTATGCTTGTGAGGCCTATTTTTGGGACAGACACTGAAGGCTCAATAAAGTACTTGTTAGGCGAAATTTTTGGTGGCGAATGACATAGAGTTGGGGTTAGGAAATGAGAAATTAATGAAGTGATAATGGCATGATTACAGAAGTCGCGCACGCGAAGGCAGCGCATTTCCACGCGTTCAACGAGGAACTGTCGAAAGCCTCCTATCACGCTCCCGCTCATGGACTCCACTATCAGTAATGCAATCTAATTCTCTCCCAACGCAGTAATAATCACGGTACGGAACGAGACTGAATGACCGAGAACTACAGATTTCTGATGATGAGATAGCTCAGCCTGTATGAGACAGGTCGATGAATAAAAAGGTCTATTTTTTCACACAACATACACGCTCGTCATTCTATTTATTTATTCGTACTTCTTGACCCTCGTTTCCAAGTGCTATTATTTTCAGATCAAGAAATATTGAATTCTGCAACTAGTGTAATAATGATCGTTTAACGAATTCGAGGCTTCTAAAAAGAGAATCATAAGAGTTGAAAAATCATTAATACATAAGTTACGAATATTGTTTCGACCACAACGGATTAAGTTTGACACTTGGAAAAAATGGAAGGTTTTTTCAATATTTTGCGTGCAGAAAAAAATTATCGACTTTTTCACGGGTGGAAAAAATAATCTTTTTCTACGCAAAAAACGGTCATTACTTACAAAAGTGAAGAAATCGGTTATACACGCTAAACCGTGTCATTTTTTCGAGACTTACATAAAAAGTTCATTTAAACGATGAACTGTGAAAGAAAAATCGCGTTATGTAACGAATTTCGGCGAGGGCAAGAAAGCAACAAGTATTGAACAAGCGAAAAAAAGAGCAACAATTGACAGCAGCAGCAGGCTATGCAGGACGATGCAGGACGATGCAGGACGATGCAGGACGATGCAGGACGATGCAGGACATGCTCTATTCGGCGAACCAGGTTAGCGAGATAACGCGTCCATTATTACGACATTGCAGAATGTAACAACAATTGGCTTCGATAGCAGTTGATTCATTGCATTCAGCTGAAAAATGACATTGGTGTAAAGATGGTGATAAGACCACATATCCGTATTTGATACATTGCGCAGATCGTAAAGTATCAATTATAATTATCCGCGTATATAGACTCAACATTCCGATTAGGAAAATATGAATTTCAAGATGAGAAAATCGAATAACTACAGATTTCGAAGTTTGAGACTCTAAAAACAGATAAATTAATAATTTTGTGAGTTGAAACGTAAAAAAAATCGTCAAGTTTTCGATAAATACAAGAATGTGATAATCCGTAAAATAAAAGAATCTTCAAATTAAAATCTTATAACTATAAAAACTAAGTATTCAGATATTGGAAGAATAGAATAAAAAACCAGAAAAACTGAGTAATCGAGAAATTCAAAAAGTATATCGCTGTTTCGTGATAATCGAAATGATAATCATAATTTCACCATTCTGACTAGTCAAACGGACTGTCACAAAAATTCCGCCATTATTTAAAAGTTACTGAAAAGAAGTAAAATTTTACTATTCCAGATGTCGAGCGCATGGAAAGCTTTCGTTTGACGTTAGGGGAGACCGGGGCTGGTTGGCCAATGGGGCAGGTTGGCCAATGCTTTGTTTTTAAATACCGGAAATGTTTATAAGGCCACCGCGTCAAATACGAGTGTAATTTTTTGCAAAAAGACTTTCGGTGTAATTTCATTGCATTATGCTTACGCGTGTCGAAAATATAACCGAAAAACTATTTTCTACTCGAGTTAGTAAAATTTCCACTTTACGATTTTTTCGTTTTCTGGATCAATAAACAATTGAATTCAAAGCAACTAAAAACGGTTTTCAGTTGTTTATGCCATGAGGTTTGAAATGCTGCATCGCTTGAATTAAGGGCGGGCGTCAAAGAAAAGCTACGTGTGTTGTTAGTGCGAAGATGATTGAATGTTCGGGAGAGAGAGGGCGAATAAATATTGCTTGCGCTTTTATTGCCGATCTGGGCCAATTTTGATGAAACAGAAGGATAGAAAAAATCAAACTAAAAATGAGTAACACTGTAAATCAAGCCTAGCAAGCACTCTCCGTAAATAATTTGTTATATAAATAAGCAATAAATACCTAGTGTGCGAGAGAGCTAGAGTGCATGGCTCCTGTCGCTGGCAAATCTATTCGGGACTGGGTAGTTACACGCGCCATCAGATCTGTGCAAAAAAAAAAAAATTCTCAACGAAATATCGTACCTGCAGAATTACGGGAAAATGAGCCTCGGTTGACCTGGACATCGGGAATCATTTTTAATTAAATAATACACAATTATGACAGCTCGACGTGAACTTGGCGTGAGTCCATAATATGTCGCTAAGCAGAAAGTTGAAATCGCGGAACGCGAAAATAAACTGACAGCTCCGCGAGCTGTCATAATTGTGTATTATTTACTTTAGAATAATTCCCGAGACCTAGGTCAACCGAGGCTTATTTTCCTGTAATTCTGCAAGTTAGGTTACTTCGTTGAGAATTTTTTCGAACAGATATGATGAAGCGTGTAGCTACGCAGTCCCGAATAGATTTGCCAGCAACAGGAGCCATGCACTCTAGCTCTCTCGCACACTAGGTATTTATTGCTTATTTATATAACAAATTATTTACGGAGAGTGCTAGGCTTGATTTACAGTGTTGCTAATTTTTCTTTGATTTTTTCTATCCTTTTGCTTCATCGAAATTGTCCCAGATCGGCAATAACAGCGCAAGCAATATTTATTCGCCCTCTCTCTCTCTCTCTCTCGTTCTCTCGACATTCAATCATCTTCGCACTAACACACATAGATTTTCTTTGACACCCGCCCTTAATCATTCACTTTTCTCAACCTTAAAAACTAATCTTATTTTGAAAAACATGGCCGGGGCTGGTTGGCCAATGCTCTGAATTCGAATAAGCAATTCGTAGTCCGCATGGGGTTCAAGAAAATGTATTTACTAAGTTCTAGTTACAATGAAAATTCAAACTCCAGTGGCTCCAAGCAAAAAAAAAGTTCAGTGAAACGCGTGGATAAAGTTTGAATTTCTATACACTGTAATAGGAACAAAAAATTTATGAACGTGATAATTATTTTGTATACCTTTGTAGCCTTCGATTTAAAAAATTATTTATTCGACGAATAAGTAAATAAGATGTCTTTTTTGTTGATACCCCCTTGTATTGTTGAAATTTATACTATTATTTTTTGTCAAATTGGCCAACCTACCCCGACCACTTGGCCAACCTGCCCCGTGCACGGGGCAGGTTGGCCAATTCGTCACGTCACTGTAAAAGTATCTGTCATCTTTTGAAAAATAAATATGAGTGCAAGAAAAAATTTACAGTACAAGCCGAGAGTATCCACTTTCACACAGTGAAATCGAATTTTTATTCGCTTCAAAAGGGAAGTCATAAAAAATTCGTACGTAAAAAGTTGGCCAACCAGCCCCGGTCTCACCTATACACACACACAAAATATATATACTTCAACAAAATTACTATTCTATACTTAAAAATATAGTTCAATAAATTAGATATAGAGTGCGATGAAATTATTGTTCTGTACTTAAAAATATAGTTAAATAACAAATCAAATCACTAGTTTCTGCCGCGTCTAAAAAATTCGAGCCAGGCAGGTACCATAGCGCACTTGCGGTGCCGACAGTATGCATTGATAATAATGCACGTCGATTCCAATCTCTCGTCATTTTCAAGCAACCATGAAAGTAAGGTATTCGCACTTGAGCACGTCGCTAATCAATCAATCAATTCGGAGCTGCGCACTTTTATTTCACCGAGTCGCGAAACACCCTCCTAATCACCCTCCATGATCACAACTACCTATCTTGGAATGTTTACTGCAGGCGTAAAAAACGTGAGCGCAATAAAGTGTATCGTCATTCAAGTGAGGTAATGGCTTGGCTTTTCCTTTGTCACATGATCTAGATAATGAGAGGAAAAAAGGATTACGAGCAGACACAATGTATCCGCAGATTGATTGTAGATCGAGTGCCGCGGCACTGGCATTTCTCTCGGGTTCAGCAGGTTACGCGCATATCAGCTTTTGTATTTAGTAGAGAAAGTAGACGCAGTTTATGCCTCTATTTTACGGACATAGCATTTTTTAAGGGGAGGGGGGGGGGGGTTGAATTATAAGTAAAAAAAACGTAGATGAGTGGATAATTTTATTATTTTTGCAAACTTGTAATAGCATCTTCAAAATTTACAAACATATTTACTATTCGAAGGATTTTTAATAAAATGTGGTACATTTCGTAATTAGTGGAAATTTTTATTATTTTCACGCGATGTGGAGTTTTAGCAAAACGGCTGCGATTTTCTTCATTTTTTGGTTGACTTTGTAAATTTTTCGAATCAGCCGTCTTTTGGTATCTTTTGCGATCGGTTTTTTAACGTATCGAACTTCGTCTCGTGCATCGATTTCGGGTACTGTCAGTAATACATCATTGGGCTGATCTGATTTGGATTTTTCGAAAATTCCTCTATGGTAATTTTCTGTATTGCTATGTTGAGGAGTTGCAAGCTTTTCCGATTCATTCCAAGTTTCCATGATTGAATATTGCTTCACATTCCGAATCACACCGATTTTAATTATCACCAAAATGAGTGAAAACAGCTGCAAAGAGTAAATTCGACATATTTTTGCTGTCGATTTTAACGTCTGGAGTTTCCAAAATTTTTGACTTCGATGTCTACAAATTCTGAACCTTCGTAATTTGAGCCTATGGAGCGATAAATTTTCTTGTTTGAATTTTCCAATTACAAAATTTTTCGATTCAATTTTTTATCACTTCTTGCCAAATCCTCGTCAATTTTGAGTTTGAGTATTTCAGTTTTTGATTCCAAGTTTCAAATAAATCCATCAAATGAAAATTTTTCAAAATCTGCCAAGTTGAATTTTCGGAATACAATTGTTCGGATTTCCCGAATTTTTTTCGGCAGTTGTCCAAATTTTAAAAAGTGAACGTTTGGAATTTTTTCGATCGAAAATTCGTTGTTTGTGACATGTATGTTTTTTTCTGCAATTTTTTGTTTTTAGTTTTTGAGTACACAATTTTTCAATAAAAAATTGAGAAATCTCCGATTTCGAACTTGCATCTCCATATTCCAATTCAAAAACGGTCGAAATGTAAAATTTTTTAATTTCCTGAATTTTCGAATGTTCTGAACCTCCAAATTTGTGCTCGAAATTCGTTCAACTCCAAAACACCCAAAGATCCAAATTGATCAATGGCAAGCTCAAAATATCAAACTTAAAATATGCTTGATCATTAAATATTCTTCGCCTTACTACAAATATTGATTCATTTCACTCACAAATTTTTTCATACCGTCTCAGTTCCTGATTGAAACTCACAATGTCGCTGGGAAAACCTTCGGATTTTAACTGACACCAGAATCATCCCAAGACTCACTCTTATATACGTACGCAAAATCAGTTATCGTCTCTTCATTTCAAAAGCCATCAATGTCTAGCCTATATCGATCATCATAAACATTGCCGTTTTTGCGGTTATGCCAATAACCTACGCCATCAAGTTATCTATTCAAGCAAAACTTATGCGAACACCACATCTGTTGTGTTTCGATACATTGTAATAACACGAAAGTTTGAGTTACAGCTGCACTTACAATCTTTATGTAACTCATATACAATACGTGATTCACTGATGCTTGTACCGCGACACTTGAAATACATCCTGAATAACTCTCTCTCGTTTTCTCCCACGAAAATACATAGTGTGGTAGAATTTTATTGGATTTTGACACTTGGGGGTAGTTCATAGCTCGACGATACCCTTGCCAGCTGAAAGCAACGAAATTTCGACGCCAAAACGTCTCCAAAAAGCGATGTTCAGGCGACGTTTCAGTATCACTATGTAAAATCATTACAAAATTACATTCAGAGCGTTTTTCGAACGAAATAAATTGAATTTGCATTCATTACAATCTTGATATGCTTATGCACAATCTATTCTAATTGTATTTTTAATCGTTTTTTGCTAAATTTGCGCAGTTTGAGTCCTAAATATTTAAAAATTCTGAGTTTCTCCAAAATTTTTTGAGTTAAAAGTTTTTTCGGAATTTAAGCTATCGGGTTTCCTGAGAAATTAAAAATATTTTTTTATTTTGTTTTATTTTATTTTAATTTCAAAATCGTAACTTTGTTGAAACATTCGAAAATGTTGAATTCTTAGAAAATTACATGAATTCTACATTTTTGTGGAATTCATTGTTCGAAATTGTTCGAAAATTCGTAATATTTTCAGTTCCTAGAAAAATTTTAAAAATTTGAGTTTGTAAAAAGATTGTGCAAGTTGAAAAGTTGTTTGAAAAATTAAAAATTTGGATTTGTTTGAGAAATATTTCAACGCTCCAAAAAGAGAGACGACAAAAGGTCGCCCTCAACTGGCTAGGGAAGGGGTGGCTTCTGTGCAGACTTTTTTGGCGGTGTAAAAAATATGGCCCTTTACTTTAGGATTGAAGAAGTTAAGTGACCTTTGCCTGGTTTCGATCTTCATACCTGTTTTTGCAGAAAAAGTTATATCGTTCGATAGGGGTAGTTTTTCGATCAATATACGTTGCAGTTTAGGGGTTGAAAAAATCATGATCATATTTTTCCAGTACATCGATACTTTTCAGTCGTTATGCTTTCAAAAATGAATCGCGTGTTAAAATGTCATCGAGATTTGGTAAAGATGGGAAAGTACGTACGCAACCGTCCTTTTCTCACTCACAGGAGTAGTCGTTTGGTGAGAGAAAGAGAGAGCGATCAGCAATAATATCGCCCACCACTAGGATTTGACACTTGGGGGTAGTTCGTGGCTCGATGGGAGTGGCTTTCGAGATTAGTTTAGGGCTGTGAAAAATATGGTCCGTTACATTAAGACTTGAGGAATTAAATGACCTTTTTCTGGCTTCGATCTTCGTATAATGAGTTTTTCAACAAAAAAAAACAAAAAAAAAAAAATTATAGTTCGATAGGAGTAGTTTTTTGCTCACTATACGCTGCAATTTAAGGGTCGAAAAAAATTTAATCCCATTTTTACAGTGCATTGACAATTTTTAATTCGTATTTCTACAAAAATTATTCGTGCGCTAGAATTTGATCGGATTTTTACACTTGAGGGTAGTTCACGGGTGACTTTTTTGGGACTGTACAAAATCTCGTCCGTTACTTTAGAATTCAAGGAGTCAAATGACCTTCTTCTGGTTTTGATTTTCGTATTAGTTGTTCCAAAATAAAAAAATTACAGTTCGATAGGAGTAGTTTTTGGGTCGCTATGCGCTGCAGTTTAAGGGTTGAAAAAATCAGGATTCTACGTTTCCAGTACATCGATATTTTTTGTTCGTATTTCTACAAAACTTGATCGTGTGTTACAGTTTGTAAATTTACGTTATAACTTTGGTGAAAACTTTCAAGGTCACCAGCTAATGAGGTTGTTCAATTAAGGTGCCTATAATTAGATTGTATATTATATTGCGACATAAATGTACACTTTTTTCATTTTAAATAAGAAAAACAACGCTTTCTTAATAAAAGCAAACTAATTATAATGTCAACAATTAATAGACAAATATTGACAAATAATTTCGAAATGTGCTCAGTGTTGATGAAGACAAGTTAATAAATAATTTCGAAATCCAATAACACAGTAAGATCCTCCTTCTTCATAAAAGCCAACGACGAATAATAAATTTCCACGTCACTTTAGGACGTGACACAGGCCTACAAGTGCCTATAAGGGTTAATGAAAATAAGCGGGAGTCGATAACTCCGAGCGGCTACGTTCGTGTTCGCGAAAAACGCTCGTCGCGCTCTTATCAATGCAATATCATCGCGAATAGTGTATATGTGTGTATATTTCATGACAGTCACTTGTTGGAACTGTCAAATTTCACTGGCTTGATTACCATGTGCACACTTCCAAAATATTTCAACAGATGAAGAATAAGTTTGAAGAGAATCTTCCATATTTTTTAAAAAACGTAAAATACTCTTCTTTTTTTTTGCGAGTGTCATCTGATGGAAAGTAATTGAAATTTGAGGTGCACTTGTACGTCGAGTTGATGTGGTTATTGCTCAAAATGATGAGGAATATAGTGATATGTACTGCTATAATCCATAGTAGTATCTGCTTCGAAATATGCCGGCCGAAAATAGGCAAGTAGCAAGTTTTTTGCACCTAATTTTGTTTGTAATCAGAATTTTATTTTAGTAAAATAAGGAAATTTCTAGCCTTACCTTAGAAATTCGAGTAGAGTTTTCAAGTACAGGAATTTGTATTTTTATCTCGCTGAATTCTAGTTAATTATTATTATCGATTCGTATTTTGAAAATTATGAAATTCAAATCAATTTGAATAGGTACTTAATTTGGAAATTTACATTTAAAACTTTTCGAATTTGCAAAATTCTTCAATTAACTTGTCTATCAAAGTTGTCAGGGTGTCAAAATATTAGAGTTTTGAACTGTTATTATATTGAATATTACGTAGTTTTTTGAAGCTTTTGAGTTATTTTTACGATTCCCCTGTGAAAAGTTCGTATTAAATAAATTTTTCCGTGTTCAGACTTCGAATTTCTCAGATCTGTGCTTAAGAAATTGTTGAAATTTTGTAATTTGTGTTCAAATGATCTCAAGCTTTGTGATTCAAAATTTATTCCATGTGTTCGGAATTTTTCGTACCTGCGATCTCAAAAATTCTCGAATTCAAAAATCCAACACTCCCTAATTTCCAAATTTTTCAATTTCTCGAATTTTCAGGTCCGTATCCAAAAGTTGTCCAATTTGGAAATACAACGCTCAAGGATTCAATTTTTCCAAATTAGAAGAATATCCGGAAATGATATAAAATTTCACACGAAATTGAAAAATTTTATATAATTTTCGAATTCTCATTGCTGGAAGGTTTTCTCTGCTGCCAAATTTCAAGCGTTTCAAACTTTTGGATACACACTTGGAAATTAAAAATATTGTCGTCTGCTTTGTCTCATTTCCGAGAATTTCTCGGTTGTTGCAGCAATAATTGGGGGAGGGATAGGCGGTGCTTCGGTTTCTCATTTCCTTACGGAATTATTCAAAGGAGATGTGAAAATGGACCTTTTCGAAATGAAGGAAATCGGAGGTCGATTAGCAAGCATCGAAATGAACGATGCAGAAGGAGAGTATGAAGCTGGAGGAGCTGTGATCCATCCGCGCAACAAGTACATGCAGGATTTCACGCGTCTTTTAGGTTATTCTAGTTTTAGCCAGCTGAATTAGTACGCTTACTAATTCAAACTAGCGATTTCCCAGCCGCTATAGGCTATTTATTTGAACTTTCGAGTTGACGAATTTCGAGACGCGTAAGAATGGACAGAAATGTCAACATTTCAACATTTCACGTGACGAACTCCAAGAATGTACAAAACCGAGAGCAATCTATACAATCGACGGAGGAAGGAATTTTTCAAACAAAATGTCCCAACTCTAAAGTTATAGAATTACTAGAATGCTAAAAATTTTTAACTACAAGTTTTCAAAATTTCACACAGAATTTCCAAAAAAGCCTAAAATATCCGAAATATTTTTAAAAATTTCAAGCAACTCTACCATTTGTAAGATGACTAGAATTTTACAAATTCTAACTATGATCGAGTTTCCAGAATTTTCCACGGAGTTTCCAAAAAAGCCGAAACATTATTCGGAAGTTCTGCTATTCCCAGCCAGCTGGGAATAGCAGAACATTTTCACCCCAAAACTTCTCCAAAAGGCGATGCTTAGGCGACATTTCAGTCACTATGTAAAATCACCGAAAAATTAATTTCACAGCGTTTTTCGAACAGAATTAATCGAATTTGCATTCAGTAGAATATTAATATGCTCACGTACAATCTTTGATGATTGTATTTTTCTCTATCTTTTTCTGCAAAATTTACGAAATTTTGAGTTATAAAAATATGGAAATACTGTGTTTCTCAGAAATTTTGGAAAGCCGACGTATTTTCGGAATTCAAGAATGTCGGATTTTCTGAGAAATCGAAAATGTTGGAATTTTTTCGACAATTTTGAAAACAGTTATAGATTTTTTAGAAATGCTCGTGAATTTTAATTTTTTTTTAATATGGAAAAAGTCCAAGTTTTTCGGAAATTCAAAAATGTGTAGTCCTACAACAGATTCGCGAATTTTTGGGTTTTTCTGAAAATTTTATCTTTTGGGTTTTTCAAAAAATTTGACGCTTAGAGTTTTATGAAAATTTAGTAAATTGTTCTTTTTTGGAACCAATCGATTTCTTCTTATCGTGAAAAATTGAATGTTTTCCACAAAAATCGAAAAATGTTGAATTTTTTGAAAAATTTCCGCATCCGAGTTTTTGAAAACATAAAAAATTTTTTCAAGTTTGAAAATCTTCAAGTTATTCAGAAATCTATAAAATTTTGTGTCCTTTTAAACAAATGAACATCCTCAGTTTTTCGAAAGATTTCAAAATTGTATGTTTTTATTTTAATTTCAAAATTGTAATTTTTTCGAAACATTCGAAAATTTTGAATTCTTAGAAAATTACATGAAGTTTAGATTTTTTTGGAATTTATTGATTTCGAAATTGTTCGAAAATTCCGTATATTTTGAGTTGCTCGAAGAATTTTAAAAATTCGAGTTCCTCAAAAGATTTCGAAAGTTGAAAAGTTGTTTGAAAAATTAAAAATTCGGATTCATTTGAGAAATTTTTCGTCGCCCCAAAAAGAGCGACGAGAAAACGTCGCCCTCATCTGGCTAGGGTATTTTCCGAAACCTCCTCGCAAAATTTCGTCAACCATCCGAAATCCTAGAATTAATACACTCGAAAATTGTAGAAAATCACACAATTATTATCAAACATTACAGGAATGGAAAAAAAAAGTTTCGCAGGCGGGCAAAGAGCTGGAATTTGGAATGGCGAGAAATTTGTTTTTCAAGAAAGCACTTGGGATTGCGTGACTTTCGTCAAACTCATTTATAGATACGGTTTGGAACCCTTCAGACTTTTCAAGTAGGTGTGCTAACACGAGTATTTTTTTTTTTTTTTTTTTTTTTTTTTTTTTTTTTTTTTTTTTTTTTTTTTTTTTTTTTTTTTTTTGTTTTTTTTTTTTTTTTTTTTTTTTTTTTTTAAATCGTGTTCTGGACGATTTCGAGAAGATCTACGATCAACTCGAGCGAGGCCAAGCATTTGCAAATATCAACGAACTGCTCTCAGCGATGAACGAACAATTTCCAAAGTTTTTGCAAATGTCCACGGAGGAGCATTTGAAAAGTCTCGGGTTCTCATCGAGAGTTATTGACGAACTGGTGCAGGCCACTTTGGTCGTAAATTACGGCCAAGAGACGAATGTGCACGCTTTCGTTGGCTGCGTTTCTTTGGCTGGAGCAGATTCTAATCTTTGGGCTGTTAAGGGAGGCAACAAAAAGGTTCAATTTTGAAAAATTTACTGCAATGTCTCAACGACAGATTGAAGAGTTTGGGTTCTGGAATACATTTTTTCGAATTCGATCAGAGATGGGCGATACTAAGGAACTAGAGCGATACTATTGCTCTCTCTCTCTCTCTCTCTCTTTCTCATTAAATGACTGCTCTTGTGGGCTTGTGGGTGAGAGAGGGACAGTTGCGTAGTTGCTTACAATTAGGGGCCCCGTTCACTTATCAATACGTAAAGCGATTTTTCATCAATTTTGACCCCTCCCCCCTCGGTCGTAACGCAACCTAACAAAACGTACTACTTCTCTCTCCCACCCTCCATGTTTTACGTAACGCGTTTCCAAAGAAATTTGAAATCTTTTAGAATTTTGAAAATGTTAGAAACACTGAATGTCGATTCTGAGAATTTTGTAAGTTTGAAAGAATGTGAAAATATCGAGCGTTTCGGAAATTATGAAAAATTAGGCAATTTTTCAAATTAAAAATTTTAGAGAATACGCAAAAAATGACGAACACGTTGAAATTCAAAAATTTGAACATCTTAATAGTTTGAGCAATTTGAACATTTTGGTGATTTTAGAAATTATGAATTTTTCACGAATTTTGAGAAGATTTCATTAATTTTACCAATTACACAAATTATACTAATATTCGGGAATCTTAGATATCAGAATAGTATATTAATTTTGAGAATTTTTCTATATTCAGAAAATTTTGAGAATTTCAAAATTTATACCTAAAAATATTTTGAGTGATTGAAGAATAATAAAATGTAAATATGTATATAATTTTAAAAGCGTATACTATGTTCAAAGTTGTCAAATATCTGGTGAATTGGAAGACTTCGAAAAATTTTCAAATGTTGAAAGTTGCGAAAATTTCAGCCATTTTTGAAATTTTAAAGACTTTGGAAACCACGAAAATATAGGAATTTTCACATCTTTCGGATACCAAAAAATTTTCGAATTCTCAAAATTTTTTAAATTTTATGAGATTCAAAAAGTTTTGAACATTTTGAGAATTTCAAGAAATTCGGAAATTGGGAGCTTAAAAAATTTGTCGAATGTTGTTGATTTCGGAGGATTATAAAAAATCTTCAATTTGAAAAGTTTGAAAATTACGTGAACTTTGGAAATTTCAGAAAATTCAAAAAAAATTCAAAATTTTCGAGTACTTTGGAAATTTCGGACAGTTGAAAAAATTGAAAATCTTTAAAAATCAGGGAAATTTTGTTAATATCTAAATTTTTGAATATGTCCCATATCAAAAAAGATCGAAGGTTTTAAAATTTGATAAATGTCGGGAGTTTTGCAAATGTTGGAAATTCCCGATATTTTGTAAATACCCGCGCGGAATTCGAAAATTTTTGATTTTCGTATAATCTGCCCCCCCCCCCCCCTCCCCCCTTCGCCAACGCGTTACGTAATATGTGAACGGCCTCTTATTCCTAAACTCGATTTCCAAATTTTCGTGTTTTCAAATTATAGTGTTCGAAATCGAGAAAATATGGAAATTAAAGACTTTAAAAATGCTCATTTCCGACATTCGGATTCTGGAATTTTAATTCGAATTGGGAAATTCACACGTTTTTGTAATTAAAATACTTTGCATTGTTTTTGTTTTTTCTAGATTCCGCAACATTTGATTCACAGAAATAAGCAAGTCAGTGTCTTGACTAGTCGAGTTTACAAAATCGCCTATGAAAATGTCAATGATGAGCCAAAGTACAACATTTTTTACCAAAATCGAGGTATTTTGACACTTTGTATTTAATTTACTAGTATTTCCAAAGTGATTCCAAACTTTATAAGGTTACCAAAAAACTACCAGACTTATACATTTTCTGAAAAGCAAGGGCGTAGCTACGATTTTTTATAAATTTTAGAAAATTTTTTCAATTTCTTCACGAAATTTAGGAATTTAGAAGTTTCGTAAACGTAAAGAGTTCTGAAGTGTTTTTTGTAATTTTTTGAAATTTCAAAGTTTCATGATTTAAAAGTTCGCAAGTCGTAAAGTTTTAGAATGTTCTCAAAATTCTGAGAGTTTTTAAGCTTTGGCAATTTTTAAAGAACTGCAATTTTCAAGATTCAAAAAATTATCAAGTTTCGAAAGTTTGAGAAATTGTAAAATTTCCAAGTTTTATAACTTTGAAGCTCCGAAAATTGTCGATGTATCAATGAAAAATTGTTCGGTCCCAGAGATTCCGAAATCTCGAAATTGAGAGAATTTTTAAGAATTTCGAAAAATCGTATAATTTGAGTTTCTCAATTTTGAGAATGTCCAAAATTGCAATTCGGTAAGTCTGAAATAATTCCAAAGTCTGAGAGAAAAATCTGAAATTTTCGAAGAAAAATTCAAGAAGCTTATTATGAAGGTTCAGAGTTATCGAATGCTGGAAAAATTAATCTCGAATTGCAGACGGAGTAAACGTGATGAACGAGACTTACGACATAGTCATCATCGCTGCTCCACTGACGAGAGATTACGAAGTGTCATTAAGTTTTGAAAATTTTCCTAATGATGCCAACTTGTATGTCCCCGGGCGATACCAAACTACGGTCGCAACATTTTTGAAAGGTGACCTAAACGCGATGCACTTCTCCTTGGAACAAGGCGAAAGTATCGACGTTTTCAGTTGTGCACCAAACAACACGAAAATCAGTGCACTCGCGGCACTGACTCCCGTCGGTGTCGATGATTCGGCCCTCAAATCATCGTCATCGTCATTGTCAACCAAAGTCTGGAAAATGTTTAGCAGGGACAAACTGGCGCCACCTCATTTGGCTCGTTTATTCAACAAGGTATAGCTTTTGTTTTACCAGGCTTGCCAATGAATTATTAGAATATAATTATAAAAAATATGAGGATGGCCAACAACTACGCAACTGTGTCCTTCTCTCGCTCACAAGAACAGTCGTTTGGCGAGAGGGAGAGAGCAATCGTATCGCCTAGCAACATTCCAAACACTCACCGGAACTTACGAATGGTTTCGAAAATCATGAAAAAATCATGTGTAAAATCGTTTCAAAATGTTTAATACTCTTGAATATTATTCCAACAACATAAATTTTCATGAAATGCTGAAAATTCTCTGAAAATTCTCAACATCACCAAAAATAAACAATTTGAGGCAATTTTCGAAAACATGAAAAAATTCCATAGATTTTTGTGAAATCATCGTCAACTTGATGATAATTATGAAAATTTTGAAAAATCATCGAATTATTGATCGCATTTTTCAAGATTTACGATAATTACAAAAATGCAGAAAAATTGAATGCTTTTTTCGAAAAATCT
Organism: Platygaster equestris; assembly: GCA_030522785.1. NCBI lineage: Eukaryota > Metazoa > Arthropoda > Insecta > Hymenoptera > Platygastridae > Platygaster > Platygaster equestris. Next base: position 31,158 of record JAPYZK010000298.1, read on the forward strand.
GCAATATTGTAAAATATTGGAAAAAAGCGTGTAACACCGTAAACGAGTGATTTTACAGGTAAGCGACGTGAAAGAAAAAATATGGCAAGCTTATCCCCTGTACGAATCGCAACTCAGAGCTGACAAATTTAAGCTCGATGACAACGCTCTCTACCACATCAACGCGATAGAATGGATCGCGAGCGCTATGGAAATGAGCGTCATTGGCGCTCGCAATGTCGCCAATTTAGCCTTCCGAGACTTGAAAAAAAAATGTTACCCGCCAGTACCACCGCCAGCAACAGCAGCGATTCACAATCACGTGGAAATGTGAAAGCAATGTTTTTTCCAACAACTTTTTGCCAATTCCAAAAACTCAAAAACATTTTGTACAGAAAATAAGTCATCTTGGCTATGCCCTTAAGCTGAGTAATTTGAAAAATTGAAAACACTCGCTTATCATCACGTTTTTGGCATTTTATTACAAAAAAAGCTTTCCATTTTCACCGGAATGTTGTCACAAATATCTCAAGTGAGTTTTCGCTTTTACAAAACTTGAATCAGTAAGTACATGTGCATCAAGTACATGATTATTATAAAAAATTGGAAATCTAAAAATCTGTACAAGTTTAGTAAAAGTTGGTCGTAAATGTAAAAAATGTGTACGCAGTACTCATTTTTCAGTCTTATAGTCTAGTAAGTACTTATTTTGTACACGTTTTATGAATAATAAAAAAATCTGGAATTCAAGTACATTTCCAAAATGGAATTGAATAAACTTTGATGAATGTTTTGATGGATTTGAAACACAATATGGCGGATCTGAATTTTTTCAAGAGTGGAAAAATTTCGAAACTAATCAATAAAAAAACTGAATCAATAAACAGTTACGTTACATTCTACAATTTTCATAGCATTGTAAAATTGTCAAACAAGATATTTTTTGAATCCGCCATTGATGAAGCTGCAGACTTTTCATGACTTCAGAGGTGAAGCACGTTGTCAGGTTGTTGAACTCTGAGTTGAATTCACCTCGAAGCACAGGGGGAGCGTTTTTCTTTCAAAAGTCCCAGCAGACGCCGTGACACGCTGTTACCACCGTGGTGGTCACCACCACCACCAGTTCGAGCAAGTTTGGCCACCGCCGCCGCATCTTTTGGCATAGCTTCGCTTTCCGTCTCTCTTTTGGGGGCAAATTTGGCTTTTGGGGTTTCGATTCCAAAGGGACTGTACAACTTGGTTGGGGTTCGGCCCAGCAAGCGTCGAGACTTACTGCGTGGTGTTGTTTGCTGCTGCCTCGGCGTGTACTGTTCCTCCAGCCTGTGGCATCTTCTCGTTGATCTTTTCAGTTTCTGAAAATTCAAATAAAAATCTTCAGTTTCTACAAATTGAGCGTCTTTTCTAGTCCTGAAAATTCATTGTTTTGACTTTCTCAAAAGATGATGCTGAACATCATTTCCATGTTCTCTGTCAGGGATTTTAGATTTCCCTGCCAGGGAAGCATAGGAGGAGTTGCATAACAAGTTGCCTCTTATGCAACTTTCAAATGACAGAAATGCGAATTATTCAATTTGCTGAATTCGTACTTTGCCACCAACAATGCTCAAATATCAGACACACCAAATGATTTGTGAGTATAAAAATGAATAACCTGGGACAAGGTGTCAATGGTCAGCTTCACCGAAGACAATGTTTTGCTTATTTTTTCCGCGCTATGTCTCATCAACTTTTTCGAATCCAGAGAGATGTTGTGGTGCTGGTGCGGCTTGTTTTCCGAGGATTCGCTTTTTTTCGAGGACTTCGAGGACGACGGAGGTGACTGTAGTTGCTCTTTTTCAAAGCGATCCTGCAGTCTGCAGCGTCGCGACGAACTTCGGCGGCTGCTGCCGTTATTGCTGCTGGCCTTTGCCTCGTTGCGGTGGAAGACAAAAGAAATGCTTCTCACGTCGGACGGCATGTTTCTCCTTTCTTTTGCCACTGTTTGTCACTTTTTCACTTGGTATTCGCGTATTGATTAATTCGTTTAATCGCTTTTGTTTTGCACGACTTGCACGAAGCGAACTGAAGCGGACTGAAGCGGACGCGGCTTGACAGTAACGGTCGAGTGCAGTCGTGACCGTCGTGACTCGAGAGTTTGACAGAATTTGACTCAATTTGAATCAATTTGACTACGATGACAGTTGACAGGACAGTTGTGGGCTGGCCAACTGCTGCCAACTGTTCTCTCTCTCTTTACTCTCTTTACCAACGAGTTGAATGAGTTGCAAGGTTGCAACGAGTGCACACCTCTATACACGCGCCTATACACTGCTCTGTACACGGCTCGGACAGGCTCGGAAACACTCGGAAACGGAACCAACGCTCGAAATCCTCGAAATTATGGCAACATAACCTATAACTTTCTGTCGTTATATTCAACACGTGATTTTTGTCGGAAATTTTGTTATTACGAAAAATGCAGTGAAGGAGTAATCGTGAATAATATATTAATTGTTTTCCACCTTGTTTATTGTCGTGAATTATCAAAATGGCCAAGTTTTGCCTCAGTAAGTATTAATTTTTATTGTTGGAATGTGTATCTTTGGTTGACGTTTCTCGATATTGTTATTCTCAGATTAAATAAAAAAAACCATCAACGTAATGGAAAATCATGCTTTTTTTCGACGTTCTAGAGTGTAGATTGTTTTTTCTGATTGCAAGTTCTAATCAGTATTTTGATTTGAATGATCTGATCAAGTATAGGATACAGTTGGCTTTTTTTCTTCTGTTGTGCGAAAATGTTTACTAGATGGGCTCATTATAATTTTTTGTAGAATATCTGATGAATGTAACTGGACGATTGTGATTCGCGAACAAATTTATATATTTTTGTTTTTTGGCAATGAAATTATAAATATGGAAGATTTCTGTCATGACGTACTGTTATTAAAAACTCGAGAAATATATTAACAAATTTTAGAATGATCAAAGTTTTGCATGTAGAACATTTTGATATTTCAATTATGCCTTTTCCAAAAGTTGACAGTTTTATCAACTTGAACTTTTAATTCAACGGTTGAATATTTTGACAAGTATCATTTTTCACATTCTTATTGAAAATCTTGCAACACCAAATTATTAATTTAAAAATATCAAATGCGCCAATCAAAATGTTTCAACAACCCCAAAATGGCAAATTCACACTCGAATATTCGAAAACATAAAAAATTTTTTCAATTTACATTCAGATGTGAAAAATTCAAAATTAATCATGAAAAATTGAAACTTATTTTGAAAATTGGACTGAGAAATTTTTTAACTCTAATTTGTGAATTTTCAAATTCTTAATGAAGTTATTAACTGTTAAATTTCAAGATGAATAATACACAAATGTTTTCAAATTCAAAAAAGTATATCATATGGAATTTGTGTAAATTATATACATTTATACATCCGTTGAAATTTAAAAAATGATTCATCAATTAAAATCAATACTTTTTTATATTCTGTGCTGCACGGTAATGTTAATGCCAAATCATAATGATGCCAATTTTTTTCTATTTTCCAGACAAACCGAGCAAGAGAGTGGAAGCGAGGAGAAGATACAAAATTGAGAAGAAAGTACGAGAACACAACCGAAAAATCAGGAAAGAAACGAAGAAAAACCAGAATAGTAATAATTTCCTTCCCATTGTTTATTCATTGATTGCTTTTTAATGTAAAAAACTTTAAATTCTGAAATTTAACAATTTTTCAACCCAAGTAATTTTCTCAATGGTTCCATAATTTGCAAAACTTGAAAATTTCTACACAAAGTACTGAGATTGAAGAATTTTGAAATTTGAACTTCAGTTTCAAAATTTTTCAATTCCAGAATTTTGAGTTGATCATGTAATATACTCAAATTTCCAAATTTGCCAATTCAAACACTTTCAAATTTGTGCAGTTTGAAACATTTTAATGTAGAAATTCCAATAATATTTATTGTAGCATTTTCTCATTCATGAAGTAACTCATACATACAAATAACTCAATTTTGAAAATTTTCCACTCAAGTGGTTCAAAGTTTTGAAAATTTGCAATTGTAAACAGTAGTTGTTATTTGAGAGGTTGAAATTGATAATCTTGAAAAATTAGTGTTCTCATGTCAGTTGAGTCAATTGATGGCAAAATTGTATTTCACAGAAAAGGCCAGAAGCGTGATAGTGCCACATCAATGCCCATTCAAAGAAGACATTTTGAAAGAAGTCGAAGCGATAAAAAAGCATAAGGAGGAAGAAAAAGTGAAACTCAAGGAAGAAGCACGAGTGAAAAAAATGGCCGCACGTGCCGAAGGAGGTTTGCAGGGATTGGTCGAAGAAGCGGAAATGAAACAACTGCAGCACAATGCTTTGCCCATCGCTTCGGAAAGCAAGGATTCTCGGGGAATCGTGGGAGTTGCGGAAAATTCCTTGAAATGTTATTATAAGGAATTCAAAAAAGTTTTAGAAGCAGCAGATGTCATCTTGGAAGTTGTCGATGCTCGTGATCCTTTTGGAACTCGATGCAAACAGGTGATTTTTATATCCAAATGTTTTATTTCTAAATTGCAACTCGGACATTTCCAATCTTTTGATTCGAAAAATATTTCAGGTCGAAGAAGCAGTTTTGGCAGCCAAGGGGAACAAAAAACTCGTTTTGGTTTTGAACAAAGCCGATTTGGTTCCTCGTGAAAATTTGGATAAATGGCTGAAATATCTAAGGGCGAGTCTTCCAGCTGTTGCTTTCAAGTCCTCTACCCAGGAGCAAGCCAAAAGGCTTGGTCATAAGAAACTTGGCAAAAAGAGCGAGGACAAAATTCAGAGCGCTACATGTTTCGGGGCGGAACTCGTGCTTTCGCTGCTGGGAAATTACTGCCGAAACAGTGGGGGAACCGTGAAAAGCAGCATTCAAGTCGGAGTTGTTGGATTGCCGAACGTTGGGAAATCGAGTGTCATCAATTCTTTGAAAAGGAGCAAAGCTTGCAATATTGGAAACACTCCAGGTCTGGCAATTTTTCAAAATTGTCGATGATTTTTGGATTTTGCGGATTATTTTGTTGAAAATGATTATTAATTTTGAGTTGATCGAGTTGCTGGATATTTTTCAAGCAGAAGAATACATTTTTGAGATGTGTTCTCATGAATGTTGTGGATTCTGATTTGTTGTCAATAGTGAACTTTTTTTGAAAATTTGTTATAACTGAATTTTATATTTGAAGTTTGGAATTTTTAGATGAAAATTGTTGTTTCATTATCCAATGCGTTTTTTCAGGAGTTACGAAAACTATGCAAGCAGTGCAACTTGATTCGAAAATCAAATTACTCGACTCTCCGGGTATCGTGTTCGAAAATAATGCAAAAGACGCGGACGAATGCGCGATTGCTTTGAAAAATGCTGTTAGAGTCGAGGCACTCAAAGATCCGTTCACACCGGCGAGTTTGATTTTGAAACGTATTTCTACACCTCAAATAATGGAACTTTACGACGTTCAAGAATTTTCTACGCCCGACGAATTTTTCGCAAAACGAGCTCAGAGAATGGGACGTTTCAAAAAAGGCGGAGTCCCGGATGCCACGGCTGCTGCTCGCAGTATTTTGAACGATTGGAATTCTGGCAAAATTAGGTCGAATTTTTTTTTTCAGCTGTTTTAAATCCTTTTTTCGACAACTTTTAAATTTTCTAAAATATTGCGAAAACTTTTCTAGACAATTTTTCACATATTTAAGGTATTCTTAAAGTGCTGGTGGTTTTTTAAAATTATATAAATTTTTTGGCTCACTTTTTTCCAACTTTATGTTTTACAAACATAAAGTTGAAAAATGAGATAAAGTAGTCAATGTTTTTAAATTTGAATTCAAATTGTAATTTTTTTGTTTAAACAATCGAGATTCTATTTGAGACAAATTCGTTATTTTTGAAATTTCCACAATTTAATTATGAACGTGTATGATTTCGTTTTTAGGTACTATACTGAACCACCAGAAGTGCCAGAAAATCACATTTCTGCTGAAATAGTGACTCAGAGGACGAAAGAATTCGATTTGGAAAGATTCGCTGCCGAAGAAAAAATGGTGCTTGATGACATTGAGGCAGAAGGAGAAAAAAATGCAAAAATCAAAGCTCTCGTTATTGACAGTGCTGGTCCAGTCGATATGGAAGTTGAGGGATCCCAAGCAATGGTAAATTTTTCAATTTTTGTAAAATTATTGTTTTTGTTTAAATTGTTTTTTATTTTGAGTATGAATCATTTGAATGTTTTATGAGTTATAAATGAACTTGTAAAAACCTCGAATGATTCATACTCAAAACATAAAATTTAAAATTAAACAATATATAATTTATAATTCATAAAAATTATAAATTATAAATTCGTAAGAGTTATAAATGAACTTTTATGAATGTATAATTTTGAAACATTTTATTGATGATTTGTCCAAAAAGTTTTTTTTTTCTAGTTTTTTTTCTTTTTTACAATACGTTTTTCGAATTTTTGAAAATTGAACAAAAATAATTTAGATTGAAGTTTCAATTGGTTGATTTTCAAATATAAGTTGAAAAAATGTCGGTTTTTATCTTGACTGCTATTTTTTAAAATTTCGATAATAGTTTAATGATTCGACTAAAATTATAGAGAGTTCTAATGATATTTACGTATCAATTTTTTACATTTTTGAATGTTCAAGAATTATAAAATTGAATATTTTGTGTATTTAGGGCTCCGATTTTTGATTGATTTTTTTTTAGGAAACGAAAATTCAGAAGAAGAAGGGAAAAAAAGAAATAAACAAACCCCAAAGAGCAACGAGAAAAAAAGCAACCGATCCTTTGTTTGAAATCGAAGGAAACCAGAAATTGAATAACTTGAAAAAGTTGCAGTTCAAGAAGCAGAAGAAAGAACGTGCAAGGACAGGTTTGTTCGACATTAATTATATTGATTACATTTTGTATACATGTAAGAAGTTTTTTTAACCGTCTAAAAAAATTTTTACCTTATATGATTTTTCAAAAATTTGATATTGTATTTTGCCGAATTTGTCGTCTTTTTTCATGTATCACAAATTTTAATTGTATATTTTTTTATTTCAAAAATAGTACTTGTTTTTTACCTCCGATAATTATTCTTGTTGAAAAGGACTAAAACCGTTGTTATTTTAATTTTTTGTACACTTATTGTATTATTTTGTTTTGTCTTTTTTTTCAGTGAAACAAACCACGAATTTGGCTGTACAAATGGAAAAAGGTTTTAATTTAAATGACGACGACTATGATTTCGAAAGCGACTTCACTCCGCAGTAAAATTTGGAAAATTTGTATCTTGGAAATTGCTTTTCCAGAAAAACGTTAATAAATATGTAACTACGTATTTTGAACTGTTTCATTTCTGAAAATTGATATTAATTTTTGCACAGAGTTGATGATACTTGGAAAACCAAGTGAATTTGAGAATTAACTTGAAATAGTCCGAGTCATTGAGTCGTCTCGTGTGGTCTCGTGTGGTCTCGTGCTCGCAAATGACAATTAATTAAATCCCTCGCTTCGAACTTCCCGCTTGAAGATTGCGCTTGTCGCGCACGAAAAAGCTCAGTGTGCTTTCGCAGCTTCCACTCAGCATATTTCGGTCCACGAAAGAAATATTTTTTCGTAAAAATATTAATAAACGAGAAATTGGTGATTTTCGGGGATTTACAAATTTACGAATTTTTTTTTTGCTGCGTCTACTTTGGGAGGTGACACAAATAAGTCGGCGTTTTTTTTTCTTTTTGTATGTATGTATGTATGTGTGTGTGCGTTTCTGTAGTTAGTTGTTGAAATTTTCTTGATTTTTCACGGATTATTATTGTAAAAATGAATTTCTAAGTATTTTGGAAAAGTCGGACTATTTTTATTGCATCTATTTTTTTATGTTTGAAAAAAATTTTTCGCGAATTCGAAGTTTATAAACTTTGTTGATTGACATTTTAAAAAAAATGAGAGTGATGATTTTGAGAATTTTTGCGAGTTTTTTTGCTAATACTGATTGGAATTTTTTTTATCTTAACTCATGAAGTTTGATTAAGTTATCGGATTTTTTTGAAAATTGAAGTGACGGGTGATGAATTTCTGGGCTTATCTTTGATATTTTGCACTGATTTCAACCGCGCATGAGTGATATCTTTTGCAGTTGCGAACGCAGGAATGCAAAATGGCGAATCTTTTTTATTATTCACGCAAATAGTGAGAAATTACGAGAGTTTGTCTGAGATGACTTTGAGTATGAATTTTGAACTATGTGGCCGTAGACAAAAGCGATTTGATAAACTGAAAAATCAAAAAATAGAAAAACGAAAAATTTTGCGAGTCTGTAGAAATTTCATCGAGATTTTTTTTTTTTTTTTTTTTTTTTTTTTTTTTTTTTTTTTTTTTTTTTTTTTTTTTTTTTTTTTTTTTTTTTTTTTTTTTTTTTTTTTTTTTTTTTTTCGGAAATTAATTAAATTTTATTGCGCGGGATTTGAAGATTTTTCAAAAATGTTGTTGAAATTTATTTCATTTTACGAAGAATTCTTTAGATTACTTTAAGAGTTCAGATTTTGTTGCAAATTTAAAATAATTTTTCTAAATTTCGCAAAATAGTGATTTTTACATTATTTTTGGTAACTTTTTGAAAAGATTGAAAATTTTTAGAATCCATCCGAATTTCTGAGAGATTTAAAAAGAATGTTGTAAGATTCTGAAAATATTCTGGGGATTCTAAAATATTAATTATTATTAGGAGATTTTTAAAATTATTTTCTGATGATTTCAGAGCTTACGTGTTTATTTTCGTTTGAGTGCCAAACTTTCGGAAATTTCAAAAAATGATCTCGATAAAGGTCCATGATTTGATCGAATAATTTATTTTCAAGGAACCCTAAAATAAAAAAAATCCTGCATACATAAATTCTCGAAAATAATCTATATATACCTTCCATTTTTCGAAAATACCAAATTATAACTCGATAATTTTCTTAACGAATTCACCCCCTGTTAAAAAAAGTTTCCAGCAACAAAAGAAAAATCGTATAATGATGGATTTCACGCTAAAATGGAAACGACCACCAGGACCGATAAACATTTGGCGAACGAAAGAAAGCACAAAAAAATCCAAAAACGGCAAAGCCATAAAATTTATAATCCAAGAAATTCCAGAAGATCGATTAGAAGATGCCATCAATCATATGTGCACCTATTTTCTCGAAGATGAACCAATTTGTTCAACTAGCAGTAAGTCCACAAATTTTCAAAAAATGATGAAATTTCAAAAACTGACGAATAACGACCTGGTTCCATCCATATTACCGAGATTCGACTGTATAATAATATGAGGGATTGGCAACTACGCAACTGTCCTTTTCTCACTCACGAGAACAGTCGTTTGGTGTGTGAGAGAGAGAGAGAGTAATAGAATCGCCTACCCCTGCTGTGTATACGATATTTTTGGGTTCTGTTACACCTCCTTCCTTTAATTTCGGGATTTATCGAAAAATTTTGATACATACGAAAATAATTTAATTATTATTCGTCGTCGAGAAAAAAACCAGCATATTCGATTTTTCACGAGACATAAATTTCGACTTCCCAAAGTGAATATTTACGGTATATTCGGAGGATACTACTGTTTTTGTTATCGGGAATTTAGAATATTCAATTTTTTTCGCATTTCGAAAGTTTGATCGTGATGATTTTTTTTAGATATTAAGGGAGATCCTCAAGCCCTTCAAGAATTTCGCGATGTTTGGAGAATTGCTTTGAAGCAGGGTTGTGGAATCGGGGCGTTTATTGAAGATCCGGAAAATGAGAGGCCAATTTTAGCCGGCATGAATGCAACGCACGTGGTGACGAAAGATGAAGAAGAGCCATTCAAAGAAATGCTCGTAAATAATACATTTATCCCTCGTAACATATCGAACAAAGTGTGGAAAAAGGACACCAAAATACGACAAATAATAATTGTCAAACAATCGGTATTTTAGGCCGCTTTCAAATCCGATTTGACGCGAAAAGTGTTTTTCACGGTGATGAACTTGACCAAAGAATGCGACATGAAAAAAATCTACGGAATTGACGAGTATTTAACAGCGTTTGGATTGAGTGTGGCGCCTGAATTTCGGGGTGAAAAATTGGGCCTGGACATTTTATTGGCCAGGTATGTTTTTGAGAAACTTCAACACGAGTTTTCCATCCTTTGATTTTTTCACCAATCAATGTGAATTTTTGTCATTTCACGTAAATAGCATTTGTCAATTCAGTGTATCATTTTCCGGACTGTCGTTTTTCAGGAACGATTTCGGAAAAAAATACTCCGTGCCTGCGACATCGACATTTTTCACAGCCGTTCCGTCACAAATTTTGGCAGAACGCGCGGGATTTGAACTAGCGTTCGAAAGATTTTACGAAGATATTTTAGACGCCGAGGGAAAAGTGGCTTTTCCTAAACTTCGAGGAAAATCTCTCAAATACATGCACAAAAAGCTGTTGTGAATAAATTTCACTTTTCAGACCGAATCATCCCTGAACTGAAACAAGTTTTGATGTGCATTTTTTTGAATGAGAGAAATAGAATGAAATTTCTGGGCAAAATTCTTCTAAACGTCATCAAATTTCATGCAGAAATGTGAATTATTAATGGGGGAAATAGGTCCAATTTTTTTCGGAAATCTCGAAATTTCGCGATTTTGGGAAATAATGCACGCAAATTGTAGGAAAGCAGGGATGAATGTTCGAAATGTTCTATTATAATATTCAAGTTACCCCTTTTTTCCAAAAATCACGAAAACTCGATGTTACAGAGATAAATATTATAATATATTTCTTCAGATATTCTAAATATCTGAAACAAATTGAAATATTTTTCGAAGTTACTTATGTACGTTATAATGGGAACAACGAATAAAAAAAATTGCATGAATAATTATTGTTACTTGCTTAACCCTTAATAAAAAACACGATTCGATAGTATTTTCCGTTATAATATTTGATGACGTAAAATATACACCTACATACTGTTGAATTTTCACTTTATTAAAACTTTTCAATTGAATTGAAATTCTAATTGAAAAATTTCCGAGTTTCGGAATGAAAGATGTTCTCTTTCTGATATTTTACAAGTTTTTTGGACATCGAAAAAAATTTTAAGAAACCGAAACAGAAACATTGAAAAAATCAAGAATAAAAAATGTTCGATTGTCAAATTCAACAAATTTCAAATTTCTCTATGAAGGAAATGAATGAACTACAATTTCCCGAATTCGTGAGCTTTTTTTCAAAAATTGGAAGACGAACATTATAATTTCCAAAATGTTCTAAATTTTTGAATTTTTCTTGATTATCGTAATTTTAGAAATTTTCAAAACAGTAAACATTTTCCGAATTCTCAAAATTTTCATCGCCCGCTCCTGTTGTATTGTCACTTGACCCCGCACATTCTGAATGCACGATTGTATCAAGACAGTGAAAAGCACAGTCTGTTATCACGATCGCAACCGAGCGTTTCGTAATTTTATCTCAGTCTCATAACTGGTGAGTTAAAAATCATCAAGTTTCTTGAATAATCAAACACTAAAAAAAATTATCAGGCACAACAAAAAATTTTGTTTTTAATAAAATAATGTTCTTTGCCAAAATGGAGAACAGTTCGTAATTTTCAAAAACCTCATCAGTTGTATTACGTAATCGAGATGCAGTGCTTGAAGATTCTAGTATTGATAAAAGCTTGGATAACTAGATTACTGGTTATTTTAATAGTGCAGAAAATTGATGAAATTTTACGTTTTCATTTTTCATTCCACGAAGTTTGTGTCTCCTATTCAAATTTTTATGTCGCGAATTTTTTTGTGGTATGTACATTTTTTTAGATTTTTAGTTATGAGCCCAAGATTTGCAAAAATTTAAAAGTTTGAAACTTGTGAGTATCTCAATAGATTTCTACAGTATCTGGTGATTTTTTCATTTTTTTATAAATTAAACAATTATGACGTTTCGAAATTTGAAAAGTGTAGAATCTTATTTTCGATCGAAAATTTGAAGTACACAAAAAGTATCACTTGAGAATCCAAAATTTTCGAATGCATAAAGGATCAAAATTTGATGAGTTTTTGAAAAATTCCGCGAATTTCGAAAGTTGTGAAATTTGATCAAAATATGACTTCAGGCTGAAAAAATTTACAATAGAGAATAAAAATGTTAAAAAGTTAAAATCGAATAGAAAATTGTTACAAGTTGTAAATAAATTGCATGAACTGACGAACTTTCAGAATACAATACTTTCCTGAAAAATATGAAGCATTTCGGACCAATTTTCACTGATGGTAATGATAAGGAATAATGGAATTTTGATTGAAGAAAAAAACCGAAAAAAATGGAAGCATCGTTACACTGGAAACGACCACCGGGACCGATAAATATTTGGCGAGTCAAAGAAAGCACGAAAATGTTGAAAAACGGGAAAGCAATAAAATTCGCGATCCAGGAAATTCCAGAAAATCGATTAGAAGATGCCATTGATCACATGTGCACTTATTTTCTAGCTGACGAGCCCATAGCTGCGAGTTGCAGTAAGTGCAAGAACTGACTTTCGATGAAAACACGTGAAAACGGTTTTTTCTGTCTTTATCAATGAGTTTGACGATTTAAATTCTTTAATTGAATCTTTGGCGTTATCCGTGGAAACTTAATTGAACACTTTTTCAACTGGATTTTCATACCTACGTAAACTCGAGGAAAATAATTTCGGAAAATTCTATAATACATACATAAGAATTTCGTCAATGAATTGCGATTGTCATGTCAAATCGAAAATGCGGACAAACTTATCAGATCTAGCAGATTCTTTCACTGTCTCTCAGAAGTATAGAATAACATATTGCCAATTGAAATAACTAGACATGAAAAACGATCCTGAAGCAGTCGAGGATATGAGCACAATTTGGAGAATGATTTTGAAACAAGGTTGTGGCACTGGAGCATTTGTTGAAGACCCAGGAAATAAGAAACCGATTTTGGCAGCTGTGAATGTTACTCATGTTGTGTCGAAAGAAGACGGAGAAAAAATCATGCAAATACTGGTGAGAATTTTCGAGAAAAAACCAATATCGATCGACAAGAATTTTTCTTCAGGAATTCTAATTTCGAAGCTGTGATAATTTTTTTAGTCCCAGAATAATTTCGTCACTGCATTTTTATGCTCATCCATAAAATCATGAATTCCGAACATTTCTCTAATTTTGAAAAAATTGTGAATCACTCAAAGCAAAGTGCCTAAATTTCTAGACTATTGGATTTTTTACCGATGAATTTCTGCAACATGAATTGAAAAATGAAACTATTAAAAGTTCCAAATTTGCAAATTTAAAGTTCCATAATATTTCCGAATTCCTCAATTTCGAACTGAATATTTCCTGAATGTTTAGATCAAAAATTTGTGCATTCCAGCATACGATGAAATCAGAATCGACAAAAAAATACATTACAGTCGCAATGAACGTGATGAAAGAATGCGATATGAAGAAAATATACGGCATTGACAAGTATTTATCAGCGTTCGGATTAAGTGTGGCGCCTGAATTTCGGGGTGAAAAATTGGGCCTCGAAATATTACTGGCCAGGTAATATTTCGAAATTGGAACATTGAAGAAAATTTCAAACCGCAAAACAAAAATTTGCAATTCTTTGAGTTTTAGCTACGAAAAAGAGATCTAGCTTTTGTAATTTCAGAAATGATATTGGGAGGAAATATGCTATCAGTGCAACATCGACGTTTTTTTCTGCTGTGGCATCGCAGAAATTGGCGACGATTGCAGGATTCGAATTATCGTCTGAAAAATTTTACGATGATCTTTTGGACGAAGAGGGAAATATAGCTTTCCCGACATTGAAAGGAAAAACGTATAAAATGATGCATCAGAAAATTGGATGAGTGAAGCATTTTTAGAGGGATTTTCCGAATGATTATAATATATTGATTATCAATCATTTTAGTTCACGTTGTATATGATTAGAATGTGAATTTTTTGTATCTTAACTATCGCAATTGTCGTCGGTAAAAATTTTTGTTCAGTATAACTTAAGATTAGCCGACATTTTATCATCAAACAATCATTTTGATATGGCAAAAATGATTCTGCCAAAAAATACGCAACTGCAAATACACTTGTCATGTAATAGTAGCTAATTTCGCCCAAAAATTAAGTTTTTCGCGTCATTTACCTTTTTTATTGACTTCTCTGCAAATTTTGGCAGTAGGTGCGGAATTTGAATTAGACTGCGATCTCGAAATTGCGCACCTGCAATTGAAAAAACAAATTGCTTAAATTGATGATGAAGAAATGGGAAACTTTGTAGGCATTTGTGAGTGTAAATTTTTTCTGAGTTGGATAAAGATTTCACAATGAAATACAGGAATATCGGAGAAAAATGTTGTTCATAAAATCATGACCTCAGTAATAATTTGTCATGTATTATAGCTGTCTTGATCGATAAATTTGTAATCTTTCACTTTTTGATGTTTATATGTTCGGAAACGAAGTGTAATTTTACTACCAGTGTAGTTTGAAGTTTTCAAGCATTATTTTAGACAGTACGTTCGTTCATATAATTACTATAACCGTGAACTTGACTATTACGAAACAGTTTTTTTATGACTTCCGATAAATAATAATCATCGTCTTGTATAATTTGACTCGGTTAAACTCTTTTCCAAACTAATCAGTCTGTCGATTTCTATTGTTTTTGTTTTTCTGTAACGGTAAGGAAATTTTCAAATTCCAATCTTTTGTGAACAGTGAGTTTATTGGCTGCATTCGGCTCGCAACACATTTTTTTTAGTAATCAAAGGTGACTGTGCTGCGAGTGACCGTGGGATTTTTCGTCAGAATTTTACCTTTTTTCAAAAAATTCGAAAATTCAGAGTTTAAAGAATTTAAATAGGTAATATTTTTGGATTTTTTCAAAAAATCGACAAATTTTAATAATTGCGAGTGTTTTGAATGGAATAAAAATGTTGAGTTTTTTTTTTATTTGAAAACTATGATTCCCTGAAACATTCGAAATTTGAAAGTTTTTTCCAAGTTTTGTAAACTAATGGTTTTCGGTAACATTCGAAATTTTTCAGTTTTTTGGGAAATACAGAATTTTGAATTTTTTCGTGAGAATTGAACATTTTGGGGATTTCGAAATTTCAGGGGATTAGAGTTTCTCGGAAAATTGGGAAAATTTTCAAGTTTTTTGTAAATTTTGAAATGTCGAGTTTTCATAAAATCTGAAAATTCCACGTTCTCCGGAATATGTACAAATCGTAAGTTGTTTGGAAAATTCAAAATTTGTTCGTATTTTGGAAACTCCCAAAATTTTGAGTACTTTGGAAATTTTTGAAAATTTGAAATTTCTCGAAAAATTTGCAAATGTAAATTTATTTGAGACATTTCAGAATCAAAAAATTTCTGAAACATTGAAAGATTTTTAGTTTTTCGAGAAAAATAAAAAATTCGAGATTTTCAAAATATCTTGAAATCACAAGTATTTTGACAAATTCGTCAACATTGAGTTTTATTGAAATTCTGAAACTTTTGATTTTATTTCCGAAAGATTTAAGAATTCTGAGATACCCGAGAAACTCAAAAGCTATCAGTTTTTTGGAAAATTAAAAAATGTCACTGGAATTCTTCAAAAACATAGAAAAAATGTGAATGACTTCGCAGTGACCGTGAGGTGACACCGTACGAAGTCACTCTTTTTGCATTAGGGTTGACTACTTTTCAGAGTAATCTATTAACAAATGACTATTTGACTCGAATAGTAAATAATTTGAGTAGTCACAGCAACCAAAACTAATTCAAAATCCAATTATTTAACCAATAAAATAGTAGAATTTAACTGCTTTCGAGAATAATCTATTGATGACAAATGACTATTTGGGTAGTCAAAACAACGACAATCAATTCAAATAGTCACCTATTGACGAATGTCAAGTCAAATGATTCAACTCATAAAATACCTAATCGAAGTACTCGAATTTCGACTAATTAAAAATGAGAGAACCGATCTAACAGACAATATCACGAGGAACACTTCCATCCGCGAAAAGCGACTCCCAGCTCGTAAAAACTCATCGGAATCAACAAACATTTTCCATTTCCAATTTCCGCGTTCCTCTATTTACGCACCTGAATAAATTCCGCGTACCATGAATAACGCATGAGCCATTGATTTTTCTCGACAAATTCGGATTCGATAGACAATGAATATGACACGTGAATGTCCATATTTCACGTCGGGGCACCAAGTTATCAAAACCTCACATGCGCGAAATGTACAACTTCGCAACTTGTGCCGGCCGAAACCGACTCGCAATTTCGTCAGTCGCTGGTCGCGTTTCGCGCGTGGCACAAGCAACTTCACATTCTCGCTTTCGCGAGAACTTCGCGATATTTCAACTACCCAAAACTTTCGAAATTCAATTTCCAAAAATGTAAAAATATTAAGTGCTCCATCTCCCCCCAAAAACAGCTCCTGAACCACAATGACAAACCTCCAGACAAATTTCCCGACAAATTAAAGTGAAATACAATTTTTTCATCAAGTTGTAAAATTTTTCTCATTTCGAGTAGCAGTAGAATTCGAAATTTATGGAGTATGAGGTAATTTTATATCGATAAAAAGGTGGTAAAATTTGGAAGATTTTTAGCACTTTTACGTGATATTTAATGGAAAAGGAGAACGCTTTGGATGAATAGAGTAAGAAGTGTGAAATGACGTTGAAGCTTGGTGAAATTGGGGAGAAAGAAAATGCTTGGGGATTGGATTGTTAGAAGAATCGCCTGCAAAAAGTGTAACATGTCTGCTGATGGGTCCAAGGAAAGAAGCAGCAGCATCAGCTGGAACGAAACGTATCGGGCTGATTCGAGGCTTGATTCCAGTGACGATTTTCCGCGGAACGTCACCGGGGAAATCGATTCATTTTATTTTTACAGGGTCGGTATGATTTTTTGACATCTCGTTTTTCAGGCTTACTGACACTTTCGTCTAGTTTTTAAAAGCCTCAATTCGTTTCGGTTTTTGAAATCGCTTGGGAATCATTCCAATTTTACAACATCGCCTGATCTACAATTTTTTTATTCAACTCTAATTTTTATGTAGAAACAATCTTTTCATGTCATCAGAAATTTTTAAATTGTAGAAATTTAAAGATGATTTTTCTACGGAAGTTAAGTCGTAGGAAATCATCAGGAAATCATGATATTAATTGAACTAACCATAATTCGAAATTATGATTACTTTCATTTTATTACTTTTGTAATCACAAGATTTATTACAAAATTACTTCAAGTCACATTGAAGTGACTTCGAACCGTGTGAAATCGCCATTAAAAACCAAAAACTGTTCTGAAATCATCTTGGGTCATCCAGAATCAGTAAAAATATTTGAAATCGCTCGTGGTTATCATGTGATCACATTGTACTCACCTTATCATGTACTCAGTATGTAATTATGAGAAAGACACTCAAAATAACTTGCGATCACATCGGAAATTTTTAATCGCGTCAAAAATTTTAGAATTTTTGAACTGCGTGACATGTTGATTTTAAGACTACATTTTATGTGAATATAATTTACAAGATTGCATTAGACTGAATTTTCGGAATCTCGATTATACTGGTATTGTTCTGGAATAAATGAAATAATTTCGCTTTGATTCGATTAATTCACTTCTAGTATGAAAAATTCTGGAATTCATAACAAGTTTACCTTTGACTTATTTATCAATCATTCAATCTACTAATGAAGTTTTTTTCAATTTCTTGTGTACTTTTTTCAAAAACTTCTCTAGTGACTCGATTTATGGGTAATTATTGATGCACTTTTTCTATGTTATGTAGATCGAAGCGAAATTTACAATTTGATGTAGTAAAAAATTTAAACGATCGTGAGCGTTTTTCGGTGTTTTTCGAAAAGTTTTCATGATGGACGACTTGTTAGAGAATTTTGAGTGAGAATTTTAATATATACACGTGTATATATATATATATTACGAAATTTTGGGATTCGGAAGTTTTTTTTCGCTTAGGTCAACATTTTGGAAAATTTAATCCATTTCTTACGATTTTCAAATTGGACAGTCGGAAGACTGGATTTAATTGTAAAATTGGATTTCATCTCCTCAATTTCGTAAGTTTCCTAATGTTCATCTTTAGAATTCGAGATTTGCATTTGTCATTTATGAACTTGAAATCTGCGAATCGAAAATGGAAATTTTTCGACTCCTGCATCCAACTTTGGAATGTTTTTCGAAAAATTTCGAACTCTTCAACTACTCAAAAAACAAAATTTTCGTTTCCAACACATTTACCGTCGAATTTTTGAAAAATTTTATCAAATCCTAAAATCAAAATGTTTATATTCTTCGATTTTTGAAATGAAGAAACATCGAAAACATTGAATTAAAAAATATATTCACGCCCCTAAATATGAATCTAGGTTATTTCTATAAACCTATAGAATTGCCTTTTTCGATCGAACATTCGCCTTATCAAGTATGCCCCAGGAATGCACATTTTCCCGCTTGGTACATCATAATCCGCCGTGACGGCGGAGCATTGTCGGGAAAATCCGCGATTCAATTGATCCGGAAAAGCGGGGCGATAAATTGTAACAACGTCGGCGAGGGAAATTGAATTTTCGCGGGATGAATTTTCGGAAAAATGGTGAAAGTTGGAAAAGCGGTTCGATGCGCCGGGCTCGTAAATACGAGACGCGATATCGGGGACGTCGGATCAAGCGCCGGGAATTCTTAACGTCAGCCGTTTTTGCGATCGCCGACCGGTTCTTGCGTTTCACCGAATCTCATCCGTCATTACCATCATCCTGTTTATTTCTTAATAAACTTCTCGTGCTTTACGTCTTCTGTTTTACGGCGACAGCAGGACGTCAGTTTTTATCGATCGAGCCTTCGAGATTTCATTGGCTTTTTCCTTGCCGCTTTTTCCTTGACAACCCGGAATTCGTTTCTTCAGGCTTATTTTCGAGATTTTCCGCATTTTTCGGGAATTTTTATATTTTCAGTCAACTGTCATATTTGCAGTCCGAGAATAAGAAAGTTCGAATTTTTTCCAAATTCGAGATAGGAGAATTTTTCAGTAAAAACTATTAAAAGATATTAAAAGTTGAAAAGACGAATGGAAAAATAGAATAGTGAGAAGATCTTTGAAAATTTGAAATAAGAAAGTTGGCGGCATCGAAAATACCCTAGAAAATCGACGATTGAGCAGTCGGTGGAGCTGCAAAAAATGCACTATAAAAATTGAAATTTGAAAAATATATTAAAAAAAAAAAATAATAATAATAACATCTTCATTGGAAATCACTACAAGAGATGAGGAAAAAATAGAAAAATTAGACATTTCGATGTACTCGAAAAATTCAAAAAATTTGAGAAGCTTGAATATTCTGCAAAATAGGAGATTTTCGAGGTTTTTTCGATATTTGAAAATTTTGAGGATTTCTACAATTACGAAATATTGTTAAAATTTCGAACATTTTAAAAATGTCCGAAACTCAGAAAATCTTCAAGATCATTCTAACATGAAAAATTTTGGGATTCTCTAAAGTTCGTCAATTTTGAAATATACAGAAATTGGAAAAACTTGAGAATTATAAACATTCAGAAGAATGAAAATATTTCTGAAAATCCGAAATTATCATATATTTCAAAAATGGAAAAATATCGGTCAATTTTAATATTTCTGAAAATTTTATAAATTCAAGAAAATTCATGCAGGTCCCAAATTCGACATACAAAGGTGAATTCGAGCGTTTTCCAGTGTTAAATGTTGACTTTTTGTATATTTATTACATACAAAATAGTGAATTTTTTACAGTTCCACCGATTGTTTCATGAGCTATAAGTTCGTCTTCGTAGGTCATGAAATGGCGAGGAATTGATTATTTTTGGAAATTTTCACAAAAATTGGAAAATCATTGAAGGTAAATTATTGTGAAAGTGATCCCATTATCCAGAGATACTTCGACCCTTAAACAATCGTCTCGTTATTAAGTGAGAAAAGTGGAACGAAAATGTTCGATGTTTTGACCCCGAATGAACGGATGTAAATTCTTGGGCGTCTGACCACACTCGTGGTTTGTCTACTTATTCTAAATTGTTTTTCCTTCCACTTGTTAAGTTCTTTTATTTCTTGGTCGTCTTAAGAGATTTCGTTTTCGCGACAGATACACTGAATTCACAGTGAATTTCACAACAAAATATTAATTTCATTTTAAATGAAGAATATTCAATAATTCAAGATTTCTTTCACTCCGTGATTATGTTGAGTGTACTTAGTACGATATCACTCGGAGAAAATTTAACAGTCGATACTGTTTTTGATCAAGCTTTCGGTCCTCTTTGGGACCCTCTTCGGGATATTTTACACGTGTTTAACAACGGACACCAAATGTAAACCAGGGGTGATACACTCAAATTTACGTATTTATGATAAAAAAATGACGAATTTCCGGTTGAAAATGACAAATTTCTTGCTTGTAAAAAATAACGAATTTCCGGCTAATGATTTGAAATGACTCAACGGAAATCCTACCTTTACGAAACATCAAATCGATTATCCAACTTGTTAAATAAACCGCTTCCATAACGGAAAAGCATAAATTGAAGCATCCCTTCCGCAATGTCACAGCGGAGTGCCGAAAGTATTGGAAAACGCGAAAACTGAAAAGTCCTATCCGCCATATGGTGCATTTTTCATTAGTTCTAGTTCCCACTATTACGGGACATGTGTTTTTTTACCAGAAAATATGCAGCCGCTCCGTCATTAATTAACAGCTGGGAAATCGCAGTCGTGCCACTCGCATTTGGGGACGTTATTAATATATTATTATTAGATTGCAGCACATCTTAATTTTATTTTCAATTCGGAAATGAAGCAATTTTAATCAAGGATTCGGAAGGTTTATCTGTTTCTACCTCCACTTTTTTATTTTTTTGAATTATTTGATCCTCGTATACAAGCCTATGTTTGTATACGAGGAATTTTTTCGGTCTCTTGAGATATCTCAAAAGAGCCAAAAAATTTCCCAAGTTATCGAAATACAAAACAATATGAATTCTTGAAAAACACTTTCTATCAAGTACAAATCTTGAACGAATTTCCATCCCGTCATTAATTCATAATTTTCTCTAAAGGGTGTGAAGTGCATCGCGAAATCCTCGCACGTCCGCGCTCGTTTTACAATGCACTTGGGAAAACTCGTTATTAATGGGACGTCAATCTCACCTACACGCAGCCCTGCGGCTCTCGCAAAAGAATAATTCGCGATCGCGAAATCGCCGGCGCTTTATTCGCCTTTCGCAACGATCGGAATAAAACATGACGATACATATGTATGACGGGAGCCTGGATTGCTTCTCACCTGCATTCCTTTTTTTGCATTATTTTTTTTGTTTTTTCTTTTTTTTTCGCGAACAATTCGAATTTCATTGGTGCCAAATGAGATCACCTTCTTCCATGCGGGTAATCACATGTTTTTGCATACAACATTAGAAAATAAGTGAATGCGGGCTCAACGAATATTTTTACATTTGGACAGACTTTTTTGGGATAAGCCTTTTACATCTGTAAAAATGCGTGTGAAAAAAATTGCCACCCATCTTACCTCGTCCCCTCCCATAATTTTCATCGCATTTTAATCTTCAGAATCTTCATTTCAACCATTTCCCGAAAAATGTGCATGCAACTCGACAACAAAAGGAAGAACGAAGTTCGAGAAAAGGGGATTGCGAATGTATTTGTCTTTTTCGGTTTCGTCCGTTTTCGAGATTAACGTCCGCCGCACTAAATAAAGTATCCGGAGATAAAACTTGTTGAATTGAATTTTCGCGGATTACGATACGAAAACTCGGTTTGGAGGAAGAAAGTGAACGCCCGGATAAAAGCTGCCTCGAGCCATTCCCAGCCGAGAATCTGTCGCGCGTTCCCGAGCTTTCTAATTGAACGATGGGAATCGCCCCGGCTTTTTATTCTCGTCATTAGCCTCGTGGGTGGTCCGCGAACATCTCCCGTCTTTCAACGCGAGCTTTAATCGGCGGGGAAAAAAGTTGCCAAGTATTTCGAGCGTAATTGAATTTCGGGCTGGTTTTTTTTACCCTCGTAAGGTTTGCTGTCATTTTACAGGAATATTGGCGCCATTGGCGATATTCTTGAGAGATTTTGAGTTTTATGATTTCTTATTGATATTTTGAGATGGATACAATTTTTTCATCAAATCGTTCGTGTGTATTATTCGGTTTCGAAACTTCGAGAATTCAAAAATTTTTCATTTTTGTCGTTAAATAGTCAGATTTAATATAGGGAACTCTGCAATTTCTTAATTTTTATGACCTAAAACCCTGTTTATTCGAAAGTAGTAATTTTTTCAATTTTCCAAATTTTCGAAATTCGACTCTTAGGTTGGAAACTGACATATAAAAGTGTAAATTTTTTGAAACGTGACTAACAATTTGAAATATTAAACAAATTAAATCAATTTTGACCATGGGATCCAATTTTTTATTCTCAATGTTCGAAATCGAATTTTTTCATTCTCGTATTTCCATGCTGTCAGATTTTTATTATTTCAATATTTTTAATATTTCAGAAATATTAAAATTTGCCATTCGAAATTGTGAAAATTTCGTGCATTTTTGGAAAAATTCCGAATTTTTCGAAAATTTTTAAGTTCCGAAAAAAAAAAGTTTGCATTTTCTAAGATCCGGAATTTCAGTAGATAGAATGTTCAAATTGACATTCCCATAATTAAAAGAATCCTAAAGTTCAGAAACTCTTGAATTTTTTATTCCAAGCATTTTGGAATCAAAATTTCCAGTATTTCGAAATTTTTGATCTCGTAGTATAAACTCCTGAATTCGTAAATCAGAAAATTGGAATACTGGAATTCATCATTTTTTAATATTCCAAGTTTTTGAATTTGCATTGCAGAATTTCAGCTTTCAAGTTTCTCATCCTCAAAACTCGCAAATTTCAGAATAGCTTAGTTGGAATTAAAAAATTCCTATTCTAGAGTGAATATTTTATTCAAAAATACGAGACATTCTACGTTTTTACGAGAAATTAATGACTTTTCTTTGAAAGCGAGACTCTCGCAGTGCAACGTTCTTTTTAGAGTTTCATTCCCTTCTCGTTTGATTCTTATTTTTCGTCACAGACAGCGCCAGTCATCATCAGTCTTACGGCTTGAGCAATGTCCGTTTTTTTCTCATCCCGAGATACGGGAAGCAAGGAAGCTTCGGAATGAGCAGTCGTTCCTAACCGCCGCGCGTCCCCGCAACAGAAATTTCGCCCGTGAATAGCAAATCACTACGAATGCAATCACAAAAACTCGAAGCTCGACGTACTTTATGAGCTTTCATTTCTTTTTTCATAAAATCCGGATTTTCCAAAGATGAAAAATGGGAACGCAAATTTTCTGGCAATCACAGATGAAATATATAAAAGCATTAATCAAATTCCATTTTCATGTTATTTGATTCGCGTTCCATAGAGGAATACACATCTGACGCGTATTTTGGGGTGAGTAATGATTTTTGGAGTTCTGGAAAATTTTCCGAAAAGGAAGAAATTTGAAAATAACATTGGAAAATTTTCAATGTTTAAAAATATTGACAATAAGGAAATGGGCAATTCAAATCATGATGGTTGTAAATTTCAAGAATTTTACGGATTGAAAAAAGCTCAGATCAAATTTGAGAAATCGAGAAGTTTCAAGTTCGATATTATTCGACTTCGACTCCGAAATTTGAAACATTTCGAATCCACGTATATTGGGATTTCGAAATTTCGAAATTCGGAAATCTTCAAATTCGGACTTGGAAAAAATATTTTTTTGTAAAAAAAAAATAGATATCTTAACTTGACTCAAAAAATGATAAATAATCGAAAATATTGACATGGAAATTCAAGAATTGTAAGATTCCAAAATTTGTAAAATCGAGCTAGAGAATTCAAAACATCAGAATTAAAAAGTCCGAAAACCCAAAAATTTGTCAGTAGATTTATTTAAAAAAATTTCATTATATGTGTTAAAAATAAAAAAACCAGTCAGTTGAAAAAGTTAAAAAATTCGTAAACTCGTTCATAGTCAATAATTCGCCCAAATTTATGACAGTTTGACTCACGTTGATAAGCTTGTCATAAATATTGAATCAATTCCTCCATTTTTGAAGTTGCACTAGCTTTTACCGAACGCAGTGTATATTAGCATAACCGTGCAAGCAAACGATGGTGCACCTCGTTTAACACGACTGCCCATTAACTCGCTTAGCTCGCTTCTTCCATCTCGTTTTTCCATGTCACGCTGCACTTTAAATCCCATGACTTCGTAACCAGCGAATTCGGCAATTTATTCATGCCCGGAAAATTTTTTTCACATTTATTTCATTTCTAATTTATATTTCATATCTTTGCAAAAATAACCTGCTTTTAATATTTCATTTCCCTTGTATTCTAAACCTTATGGAAATCCCAAAAATCTCACAATGTTTTTAGCACGTTTTTTAATTATTCCGAAGGCAATTTTCACGTAATTGCGGGTTCGTTGGAGTAAATCACACCCCCAAGATGCGCGCGTGATGCACGATGTTGTTCTCGTATCACATTACGCTAAACACGATACCCGTCAATTTCTCGGCGCGGAGTTCTCGATTTTATCGCGATAATTACGCCGAACATCAATTAAATCCTCGATCGTGTAACCTATTATCACGGATTAGAGGGTTGTTACGCTTTTAACTTTCTTATTTTACAGTTTTTCGGGTGATTAATTTTTCGGAACTCCAATTTTCAACGAGAATTGAAAAAAAAATTTTCAGTTTCAGGATTTTTTAATTCATTTTCGATGTTTTAGGTTTGTTGACTTCGAATTGTTCTTGCAATTTGTTCATCTATGAATTTTTCGATCGGAGAACTCAAAATAATCGGTTCAGAATTCCAAATTTAGAATTGTGACGTTGAGAAATTCAGACAATCAAAAAAGATTGTAACTGAAGTTAAAGACCAGAAAATTTCGGCATGGAGTAATTTCAGTTTTAGAGTGGGAAATTCGAAAATAATGATCATGAAATTCGTGAATATAAAGGTGAACGAATTTCTAAACTGGATATGTAAATTCGAGAATTATTACTTTGTCTAAATTCGTATACTTGGATCTATAAGACCAATAATTCTGAGAATAATTTCGAACAATTTTTGAATTCAGAGTTGACGTTGGATTTCATTAACCAGACTTTCAACAATTCCGATTTAGATTTGAGAAATTTAGAAAATGATGGGAAATTCAAAAAATACACAGACGAGACAACAATCTATGAAATCGAGAGATTCTGAAATATACGGTCGTTATTTCGTCTTCAAATCGTTGGGTGATTTGTACGCCATTCTACACAAAATCTCATTTTACAATGGCTTCGCCCACTTCAATTGCGATGATTGGACGCTCATTTTTTTTCGTAAAGAGTACACGAATCGAACAGTAGAATGAAAAATACTATCCACCCGGAAAACTTGGACGCTGCAGAGCAATTTCCCCGCGCTATACGCTAATTTTTCGACATTTCGAGTTTAGATATTCACAGACGTAGAAGAATGGATAGAAGTATCGAAATCACTCCAAAATTCCACTCGACAACTCGAAAAATGTAGAAAACAGAGAGCAATGTATAAAACCAAGTGATTTTGCAAAATTAAATCATTATTTCGACTTCACGTCATTAGGCTTTCAACAATTTGTACCCCAATCTACACAGAATCTTTCGTTTCAATGGCAAGTTGGTACTCGATTTTGATAATTGAATTCGTGAAGAGTAGACGAATCGACAGAGAACACCAAAAAACATCTCAAGTGGAAAACTTGGACGCTACAGAGCCATATCCCAGCTGCTTTGCGCTATTTTTCTGAAATGTTGAGTTTAGAAATTAACAGACGTCTAAGATTGAACGGAAATTCGGAAGTTACGTCAAAATTGAACTAGGCATACTTAAAGAATGTAGAAAACCGAAAGCCGTCTATGAAATCGAGCGACTTGACGAAATTCAGTCACTATTCCGAGCTCGCATCATCGGGCATCGAGCGACTCGTATCCCGATCTCGAGAGGCTATACACTCTTGGAATTAGAACTTATCTAACTGGGTGTCAGTCATGGAAGTCAACCGAGGAATCATATGTATAATATATGTGATTACCGTGATTTACATGCATGAAAACCAGCGCATTTGAAGGCTTGTAAGTGAATAACGTGAAAGAAGAATGAAAGTGTCAGTAACAAAAGAAAAAAATAGTCCAGCATTAGAGCGGGAAAAGAAGAAAAGTAACGCGATATTTTCTGGCTTTTCAGACGGAACAGTTCGTTGTGCTGTGGCTGCTATTTATTGTAATTGTGGTTGGCAATACGGCGGTTTTAGCAAGCTTGACGCTCGGAAAAAAGCGCAAATCGAGAATGAACTTTTTCATTAAACAGCTCGCTTTCGCAGGTATATATATTTATATATATATATATATATATGTGTGTGTATAATTGTTCATCAAAAACATCAAAAAATGAAAATGTTGTACGCAAACTTTTGCATTTTTCGGATTTTCGACGATTTTTCGATAAAGAGAGTAATTGTTTCAGAACATTCAAAAGTACTCGCAAAATATGTTTTCAAGATGAAAAATAACGATCTCGAAATATGGTAAAACAATAAAAAATTGAATAATAATAAGTCAAAAGTTCAATTTCGACCCCGAAAACTTACGAACAAACTCGCAAAAGTGCAGGCCGATTTATCGCTGTTTCCTGATTTCGCGTGACGCGCGTGTTGGATTCGCGCCCGAAAATCGAAAAACGCGTCGTTTCCGCAGCTCTGATAGAAAATTGTCTTGGCTTTCGCGAAAATCCTTGAGTTTGTCGTGCACGATCGCACGAGTTGACATGAATTAACGACGAAATCTGCCAACACAATGCGCGAAAGATGCGCCAGAGAAGAAGTGACGATCCTCAAGGATTATCTTTCCTTCGGCAGAACTTTTCAAAGAGTGCAATCGAATAAATAATGTAATATTTTGCAGATTTGGAGGATTTTCCTGCAATAAGAGCAAATCTATTTATCGCGTTTTAAAACGTGCGAAATTATGAATTTATTCAATTAATTAAATTAAGAATTACAATTCAAATTCCAACATCAAAGAGTTTCGCCAATTCAAAGTATGATATAATAATGTAATAGAAAAGTAAAAATCCTCAACTTCGAATCTCAATAAAAAATAAATACATAGCTGTAAGTTTTTCAGAATACTTTTGACACTCACTCTGATAGAGTGAAACTTCACTCACGAAAGTCTATTATCTCTTTTAAAAATTTGATTCTCACTCTAATTCTGGAGTCTGAATCTAGTCTGAAAAAAGGGTATGGGTGAAATTTAACTCTAAAATAAACGAGATTTCACTGTTTTAGAGTGAAAATTCATTGCAAGATCGACTGGCAGTATTCTGACTCCTCCCGGAGTGAAAATTCACTCTCAGGAGTTCAGAGGGTAGCTGGATAATTTTTTTTCGAAATGATCGGACTGTTCGCAGATTTAATGGTGGGCCTAATATCAGTATTGACAGACATCGCGTGGAGGACGACGGTCGCTTGGATCGCGGGCAATATCGCTTGCAAAGTCGTCAGATTCATGCAAGTCGTCGTCACGTACAGCTCGACCTACGTTTTAGTAGCGCTTTCCATTGACAGATACGACGCGATAACTAAGCCAATGAATTTTTCCGGAAGCTGTAAGTACGTTTTCCAGCCCCGGAAAATCGCTCACGAAGAAAGAAAAAAACACATAAAAATCCGAATATTGTTAATCTTCTTCAGTGGACATTTACGATTCTGAAGAAATAAAAGATGCATGTATGGAGTTAAACATGAAAGTCTAGAACGTATTTTTGGAAAGATTCAAATTTGACAAGTTTTAAAATTTGAACTTTTCATTCAAAGTTCGTAAGTATGTAAAAACATTCGTTCCATTTTTTAGGGTGGAGGGCTCGAGTTCTAATTGGGAGTGCTTGGGGCCTTTCGGTATTTTTCAGTGTTCCAATTATTTTTCTCTATGAGGAAACACTAGTACAGGTGATAAATAATTGTATAATATTTTATATGTACTAGTTACGAAGTGTTCGAGTTTGGCATAGTGTTTCGTGAACTGAGAGAAAAAGTATGCATAATATATCATGCAATTCAACGGATGAAGACAAGAATTTATTATGAAGTAATGAAAATGAAATTTCGAGGAAAGATTTATAAACACTTACGATGTTTATTTATTCAATACGAGCCAAGTTTACTGGTGTCATTAATCATCGATGATTACGTGATACTTTTCATGAATGAGCTGAGTGTAGGAAAAACAGAAATATAATGACACAATTCGAAATTTTGACAAAATTAGATCTTCGTTACGGTTACAGTTACTATTTGGTGAAGTAATGACTGATGTTAAGTAACTGTAACTTGAAACGAGCCCGTAAATGTAACTGCAATTACCACGAAAAAGAAGTTTCACCAAAATTGCTGTTCTGGGAGATGCATTTCACCACACTTACTGTTTTGGCAGATGAACTTTATAACAGTTACTATTTTGATAGAGGAAACTCCACCACAGCAACTGTTTCGCACAATTAACGAAATTACAGTTACTGTTTCAGGAATGCAATTTTATCACAGTTGACGACGAGTTACAAATTCTTTCCTAATTTTCACCATTCGAAATGTAATTCAAGAAGCTCGTGAATAAAGAATCAGTTCACTAGCTCCACACTTTCTCCAAGTGCACGAAACACGCTGCGAAAAGGCGAACAATTACGGGGCGAATAAGTTGAGCGATAAATTGCGAGTTATATTGTTCGGGAACAGGGCACGTTGCAGTGTTGGATAGAGCTGGGCTCGCCTCTGCGCTGGCAAATATACATGAGCCTTGTGAGTTTCTCCCTGTTCGTGGCGCCCACGCTCATTATCGCGGCCTGCTACGCGTTCATTGTTTTCACTATATGGTCTCAGGGTGGCACGCTCGCGAACGGCCCGACCCGCGAGCTCCGGAGAGCCTCTGCGAGAGGTCTCATCCCCCGGGCCAAAATCAAGACCGTCAAAATGACTTTCGTCATTGTTTTCGGTAAGTCGCCGGTGTATTATCTACATTCTAAGGGGGAGATTCGGATCTCCTGTCTTGGCTCCCGGAAATTACGGCGGAGGGAGATAAGGGCTATCGGGGTGATCTCTTATTGTAATTCGAAACCTTGTCAGAATTTTGTGGCGATTTTACGAAATATTATGTTGATCTCTTCTGAGCAAGTTACTTTGAATGCAATTTTCTATTGTATTTTATCGAATTATTTGCATTTCAATGTACGAATTTGAATATTGGCAGAATAAAAATCGTAGGATTTGATAAATAGAAAATTCTGATTTTTATTATGCGAATTGATGGATAAGTATACTGAATTTTAGAATTTTGGAATCGTTCAATGTTTCGTTTTGGATTTAAATGTTTTTGACGGTTGAATTCGATGATTATGAAAATTTTCGAATTATGGGAGAATAATTTTTGTTGGTTGAAATCACACTATGTGGAATTTCGTCACGAATTTGTATTTTACGGTGTGATGGCTTACAGGCTTTTGATCAAAAAATTTTACGAATAATGTTTTTTCTGAAGTTTTGCTAATTTCTGTTTTTGGTGTAATTTCAAAAATTATTCATGTAATTTTCTTGACTTCCTGCTCATTTTCAATCTATTTTGATTTAACCAATAGAAAAGGGTGTTTTCTGAAATGTAATTTAGTACCGCAGAAAATTTTTGGTCTATTATATTTTCAATTTTCGACACAAACAAGCTTTAAATAACTTTTGTCCAACAAGATAGTATTCATCTAGTTTTTTTGTTTTCATTCTGATACAAAAATAGAAATCAAGATCACATTCTATTGATTTTTAACACATTGACGAATTTTTCGGAACAACTTTTGAATACTTAAATATTTGGCGATTTCAATATGACTCGACTACGTAAAATAATGAAAAAGAAAAAAAAACGACGAATGCAATCATAAGAGAGACATTCCATCCTGTAAAACTTCATTCTCGTCAAGTGAAAATTAATGCAAACTGCTCGAGTATGTTTCATCGTACGTTCATTATTATCAAAATGCTTGAAAACCGGATTTTTATATTCGCTTGAACGTCATTTGCGATTACAGAAATAACCGAAGTGTCAGTTCTTAGATCCATTGAAGAATTTTTAAATTTCCATGACAGGAAAGTGTAAAATTGTTTCAAAAATTCCGAGTTCAAAAATCTGCAGTCGATCGAGTTTGAAAATATCTAAATTTCAATGGAAAATGAATGCCCAAACTTTGAAAAAATGCAACATTCCAAAGTAACACAACATAAAATCCAAAAATATCGAAGCCCAAATTGGGAAAATTTTGTAGTAATACATGTTTCAGTTAATGGCGACTCGCAAATTTTAAGAACTGAAATGATCGAACAATGGATAAAAATAATGAATTACAAACTTCAACTTGACAAATTTACTGAATTCTATATTTTCTCCTTGCACATTGCGTAAGATTCGAAATTTCAATCGAACAAAGTGTAAATTGTAAGCCAAAGAATTTTTCCCAAAATGAGTATCAAGACATGAAAACACGAAAACCGGAAGATTCCCACAAAAAATCGAATCAATTCGAAAACTCGCAACTTTGCGAAAACTTTCTCCGCTATTGGCGAACTTGACTCGTTGTTTTTTCATGACCCACGCGTTTTCCGGAGTAAAAGTGACGAGACAGTCTTTCGCCGAGGTGAATAATGACCGGAAAAATGATAAAACTAATTTTCTGGAGAAATAGAAGGAAGCGTGTAGCCGAATTTTCATTGGCCCCGATAGCTCATCTTTTACGTCTCAGCGAAAAAGTTACGCGAATCTCCTCGAATCGAATTCCGCGTCCCGTATCACTCTCGGGGGATCAATCGGGCAAATCTTTCTTCCCGGAGAATCATGCTGTTTGTCTTTCGTTCGTCATTAACTGTTTCTCCTTTCTCTACTTTGTGACAGAATGTGATTATTTCGAAGGAAGAAAGATAACAATTTGAGGTTTGTAACTGAGAAAAACAGAGATACGAGAGAGAATGAATTTTTCTATAGTACAGTATGGAAATTCGGATTCGTAATTTGGGATGCCAGATGATCGAATTCTAAAACTAAAGATGAGACCAACTCTAAAGCTAAGACTTATTCCGAAAAATCGCAATCAAACTCCATGAATGATAACACTGGTGAGAAAAAATGTCCAACATCTCAGATTTCGAACTATTTTTTTCAGTGTTCATTCTCTGTTGGAGCCCCTACATAATTTTCGACCTCCTTCAAGTTTACGGTTACATCCCTCCATCCCAGACAAGTATAGCAGTAGCAACGTTCATTCAAAGTTTAGCACCGCTCAATTCTGCAGCGAATCCGATCATATATTTTATTTTTAGCACACCATTTTGCAAACACGTTCGGTAAGTTGCCCTGTCATTATTATCATGTTTTTCATGCATAATTCCGCCTTGTATTATTTCGAATGAAGAATGAAAAGAATAGAATTGAAAAATGGACATTAGTCATTTTGAACTGACACGTGTTAAAAGCAATGTAAGAACCAAACGATTAACAGTGGAATAATGATGACTTTCGTCATTAAGTGAAATGGAAAATTCTGGAATTTCAGTATGTACGTAATTTCTATGCAGAACTAAAAAAGAAAAATGAATAACTATTTCCTCCCTAGTGGCATAACATAATCATCCTAATTTTGCAGAAATATTCCCGCAATTTCCTGGGTCTCGGGCTGGTGCACCACGATTCCCCAACACTGCCTCGGCACAGAAAATGTCCGAAGCAGCTCGAGAACCACGACCACAACTTCCCTGACCGCGCATTCATCCCACAGTCGCAGTCAACTCGCCATGTTGAATTCGTCATCTTCCAAAAAACGAGTTATGGTTTCCCTCGTGTAGCCATTTATCTCGCAATGCTTTGTACAATTTTTTATCAATTTATGTCAACATCGCGAAATATTTCATCGAAAATTTTTTGTCAAACTCCTGAAACCACTACGTACATTGTACGAATAAAATATAGTTTTTTGGCTGAGTGCGAAATCGAAAACGTCCGGAAAGAGTATTTCTACAAATTTTACAGTGTTGTCAGATTAGTAGTTTGGTTGATGAGTTGAGGCATTTTTACAAATCGTGAGAAATTTCGGAAAGTTTAAATATGTTCGAAATTTCGTTACGAGTTTTACGAAGTATCGAAAATTCTCGGGAGTCCAAAATAATTTGAAAATTTGCAGAAATTATGACAAATCTATTTTTGTTAAATTTTTCAATGATTATTGAAGAATCATTAGGAATTTCTAGGATTCATCAAAAATTTCTCACAATTCTGGAAAAACGAGAGAGTTTTAAGGAGTTTTCTGACATTTTTGTAATATTCTTACAAATTAACGATGATTTTCATACACTGATATGAAATAATAGATGGTTATATTTTTTTACGGAAGTTTATGTTAATCTTGGTGACGAATTTTCGAATATACTAGCAAATTTTCAAATATCATCGAAAATTTTCGAAAATTCAAGAAATTTACAAAAATTTAAATAGTTCTCGAAAATGTAGGAATGAAAGTTACAAATGATGCAAATCCTTATGAATTATTATGTAACATTTTCAGTGATTCTGAAAGTCTTGAAATTCTGTGCCACTTTATAAAATTTCGGAACGATGTCCAGAAATTTACGAAAAATCTCACTGAATAAAAGAAAATTCTCGAATTGCCTGAGTTTGAACGATAATTTTGAAATTTACAAAAATTTCAAAAGTACTCGAAAATCTAGGAATGAAAGTGTAAAAATCAAGTAAATTTAAAAAAATTATTATACAACATATTGAGTGATTTTGAAAGTCTTGAAATTCTGTGCAGTTTTATAAAATTTCGGAACGATATCCAGAAATTTACGAAAAATCTCACTGAATGAAAGAAAATTCTCAAAATGATAATTTTATCATTCAAAACGAAAAATCTTGAATGAAAAACGAAGAATTTCATAGCAAATCTTTAAACAAAACTCTTAAACACTATTCAAAATTTTAAAAATCTTGAAAAATTCCAGAAAACTCCAAAAATAAGTACTGCAAGACGCTCACAGACTACAAAAATTCTCGAAAATTCAGAAACGTGACAAGATCGTATAATGTCTAAATATCAAAAAAAAAAAAAAAAAAAAGAATCAAACCTCTACAAAAGTCAGTAAACCATCTGACAACACTAAAATTTCACGTGTTTATACCCGCCAGAAATGTGTATACTTTTTCGAAAAAAATCTACGTGTAAAAATAAAGTACGCAAAAGGACTAAAAAAAAAAAAATGTGCTGTTTTTGTATAAACAAAAGAAAGTCGGAATTTTATTCGGTGGATGGAAAAAAGTGTGTTCGGAATGTATCTAGCTTTGTCTAGCTCTCAGCGGTTTGATAACACGCGTCTTCATTGACTGTCTATTAAGGTGATTTATGAGCCGGCTCCGGTACTTCTAGCAATTACACAGCTTGTTGCAGAATCGTATATGTGACGCAGAATTCGCGCCGCTTCCGTCACAACTGGTTTGTCATTTTTTAACATTTCAGCGGTCTTTGTTTGAAAAAATTCAAGTTTCTCATGAACGTTTTTTGCGAACATGAAAGTAAATTTGTGGTAGTTACAAAACGGTAGTTCTCAGATTTTTTCGAAAAATATTATCATTTCCGTTATAGATCGAATATGTAGCGCTGATTTTTTTAATATAGATAAAAAGGAAGAAACATGACGTCCATAATGAGTTCAAAATCTAATTTTTGCGGAACTGACGGTGAATCAAAACATTTGGAAGACATTAAAAAACGGAATAAGTACTTGGAAGAGTGCAACAAAGTGATAAAAAAAGAGAACGAGAAGTTGATGAGAGAAAACATGATATTACAAGATCGGTAAAACCAAAAAATTTTGTGTATGACAAAAAATGCGAGTACGTAAAAATTTTGAAATCGACTCATTCGGTTCATTAGTTATTTTTCACTTCTTAGAGTTGGTGTAATAGAATCGGAGGAGACAGAAATATGTACAGAGAGAAAAAAAGATATTGAGGTAATTTTGTAATTTTGGGATCGATTTTTTTCAAAATATTATGAATTTTTTCTGACTGAAAAATTACGTGTTTCAGAGTGATCGTAAGCTTGACACAAGAGACCAAGAAACTTTCACTGAATCTCCGTCGGAATCGAACAAAAACATGAAAAAAATAGGAAACTTATGTGAAATATGCAGAGTAAATTTGGATTCTGTGGACACTGAGGAACCAATTACAATGATTACTAAGTAGTTTTGCTGTCATTTTCAAATATATTCAACTGTGAGAAACACGCGATGATGAGAAATCATTTTTGAAAAAATCCAGAATCGAAACGTTTTGCATAAACGATTTTTTTTAACAGAGCAGAATTGGAAAAATTCGAAAACGAAATACGAGTTCTTGAAGATAAATTCTCTACTATTGAAAAATCTTGGGATGAAGCAACGGAACAAGAGCAAGATCATCGTCATTCTATTTTTCGTTTACATACGGAAAATTGCAACAATAAAAAACTTATTGGAGACATGAGAAATGAATCACAAAATCTTAGGGAAAATTCGAAAGTACAATGCAGCTAATATTTTTGTATATTTCTTGAATGTATACACTCTTCGGGAATGTTGACAAAAAATGTCAAAGCTTTTATTTTAAATTATTGAATTATGGAATCAGCATTAATTTTCAGGAAAGAGAAAAAGAATTGAGATCGTTGCGAAAAGAATTATCAGTTTTAAGAAAACTAGATAAGAAAAAGTGCAGGATTGCTGAAAAGTATGTACACATTTTTTTTCGATTTTTTTATTAATAATGTTCGACTGAAGAAGAGAAAAATGTTATAAGTTTTGAAAATACTCGAGAAAGTCCAGAAATTTTCAATAAATATTGGGGAAATTCCCCAGATTCTCAATTGGAAATTCGAGTCTTCATTTGTCTAAAAATGTACTTTCCGGCGTTATGAAATTTTATACAATTTCGATAAAGAATATTGTATTGCAATTGCATAGTCTGAAAATGCATTTCAGAATGAACGAAAACATGGATGATTTGAAAAATGGCGAATGACGAAACGCGACATCAGCCGCGGTTCCTCATGGGACTTGAAAGAATCCGGAGCAATATAAAAAGTACGAGGCGCGAAACTGGCCGAGGCTTAAGATGTTTATTAATGAATTCGAGCGAAATTTGCGGAATTCCGGAATTTTCATCCTCCCTTTACGCCTGTAAACGCGGCGTAATTTCGCAACACATTTTTCGTGGCGCGTGCGATATTTGTAATTTATGTATTTCACTTTGTATGGAAATTCAACAAGAATCGGCTATCATTTTGACGCTTTGCGGTAGAGTGAAAAATTCAAAGACTTCA
The DNA here is from genome assembly GCA_030522785.1 of Platygaster equestris. Taxonomy (NCBI): domain Eukaryota; kingdom Metazoa; phylum Arthropoda; class Insecta; order Hymenoptera; family Platygastridae; genus Platygaster; species Platygaster equestris. Next base: position 66,747 of record JAPYZK010000298.1, read on the forward strand.
TTTTCTGCACGGGAATGTTGATAAAAATATTCGAATAAAGCGATTCAAAAAATTTTAGAACACAAAGCTTATTATATTTTCTAACTAAAATATTATTTCCCTCCCAAAATGTTTTCGAAAATATGAGCACCTGCAAAACTTACATGGATTTTTAAAAATCCCAATAAATACTGCGAAATTGTAATGAATTCTAAAATAAAAAATATCCATAAATTCGAAATGTCTAGAAAAACGCTTGGAAACAAAAAACACAAATGTTGAACATTTTGAAAACTTATAAGTATTTTACAAGATTTAGAAGTTGTGCAAAAATGAATCAAATCATATTATCAACAAAACATCAAAAAACTGTACAATTCGTAAATTTAAATTATGAATCCTCAAATAAAAGGAGTAGAAATGATTATCAAGGAAGTTAATAATTCGAAATTTGCAACTTTCGTGATTACGAATTCGCAAATTTACGAACTCAATGTCGACAATTGATATTCGAAATCGTTAATCGATTTAATCGATTGTAAATATAACTCGAAACTGTGTCTTTCATACAAAAGTTTGTCCGCCATTTTTTTAGTACAGTCACCACAAGCTAGAAAAAGACAAAATAATAGTCGTCGTATTCTTTTGCACCGATAAAAATTGTACTAAAAAATGGCTGCTCACGCAATAGCACTATCCAGCCAATAATTAACAATCACATAATTTTGAAAAATTATACAATTCCCTTCAGTGGGGACACTTTTTTTATCAGAGATGCTGACGAATTTCCTTCGTCTAACATGCAGTTCAAGGTTAGGTTATATTCATCGAAAATTTCACAGAATTTTCGGGCGGGAAAAACGCAACGCAATAAAATAATAAAATAACAAGAAAAAACTCTCGAACAATTGTTGAGCGACCTTTTTTCCGTAGATTTTCTTCCTTTCCTTGTTGACAGTACATTTTCCTCTTCTTGTCCCTCTCGTCCGTAGAAATCTCGAACTGCAAACTACTGCAAACCACTGCAAAATCGGAACACTGCACTGCAAACTGTTGCACTGACACAATGACCACACGCATATTCGTGGTGTGTTGTAGATAGATGAGGCGTATAGTTATAGAGGCGCGAAAAGCGACTTTTTTCCGGTCGCAAAAAACAGTGCTCATGCACGAAATCGTACTTACACTTGCTGGGAATAGTAATTGCTATCGTGCTTTGAACAAAACGGAACGAAAACTGATAATTATAACCCGCGATAACGCGTTTTTTCTCGAAAATTACCCGGAAACGTGCAGAACTTGCGAAGCACGGGAAGTCTACGCCGCGACTGAAAAACCGTTAAAAACCGTTACACGAGCAGTGAGATGACTACGTGATTCGAGAACGGACTTACACACATTTTCAATATAATATTTACAAGTTTTACAATATAAATTCGTAACTGGCTATGATTTAGTCCTGGAATAATTAAATTTTAATTTCCGAATTAGTTTTGACATTTTATATTGACATGTGAAATGTACGTGCTCAGTTGATCGGAACCAAATTTTTTGATTGTACATCTCAAGCATATGTGTTTGAAGATGGAATAATAAAATCATTGCTATTCTGATTTTTGCGGTTTGTTTCAATTTTATGATATTCAGAGTTCACCAAATTCGTAAGTTTCGGTAATTCTTAAACTTGACTCCATGTTAGATATCATCTTGACTCGTCGAGTAACAGTTTTTCAGACAGTTTCAGTAGACAACAGTATACTATTATTATTTCGCGCGCTTCACAAGTCCTGCACGTTCCCGGCTGTTCCCGGGCATATAATATCGAGAAAAAACGCTTTATCGCAATTTAAATCCCATTTTGTCCAGGGCCCTATTTCTAATAAATATAAGCACAATTTCGTGAGCGACTACTGTTTTTTGCGAGCGGACAAAAACCGGGTTTTCGGGCCTCTCGCGAGTATGCATGTGCCATTGTGCATGAGCGCATCAGTTTGCAGTTCATTCCAGTTCGAGATACCTCCGAACCGAGCAGAACCGAGGGACAAGACGAGACAATAAATCTGCGCTCCACAAGTAAAGAAGAAAAATCTACGGGAAAAAGGTCGGTCAACTACAATTGCTTGATAGTTTTGTCTTGCTATTTTATTTTACTGCATTGCGTTCTTCCCGCCCGAAAATTCCGTGGAACACGCAATAATGAATTCTCAGTAAGTATAACCTAGCCTGAAACTGCGTTTTAGACGAAAAAAATTTGCGGCAAGCGTTCAATTATTTGTTATTTGTTCGGATTTTAATGCATCTTTCTATAATATGTCAAAAGACGCAAGCGGCCATTTTTAGTACAGTTTCTTTTCTGTCTTGGGGTGACTGTACTAAGCAATGACGGATTTTTGACGCTTTCAACGGAACCGACAGTTCGACTGTACACTCGATCGCCGGTCTACAAAAACTAGAAAAAAGAAATAATTACCTTTTCCGTGGCAAAAATGCAATGCCCCAAAAACACGTTTTATTGCCTGAAATGTACCAAAAAACGAAAAATTAAGGATGACTTAAAATTGTTGATAATGTTCCGTAAATAATTTATTAATCACAATTTTGCGCTCGTGCTCGAAACGCTCGTGGAAGCTTCATCCTCTCTTTCTTCGTGGCAATCTCCTTCTAATACTGCGTAGTTGCCTCGATCCCTGCGACAAAAATTTTTCTTTTCCACATTTTTCTCCTCTCATCGCCACAAGCAAATCCCGCAAAATGATCAACAGACGAATAAACTACGCGACACTTTTGGAAAAACCTCATCCATGTCGATTTTCTCGAAGCGACTGACGCTTTTTCCATCATGCAAGTTAGAAAAGTTTCAGCGCCTCAAGAAATCGACAAATGGATGTAAAAGCTCCTGTGAATTAAATGTTAATACGAAAAAATATTGAAAATTATTGGCTTTTTATAAAAATCCACTGTGCAATAACGAAATAAGTAACTTAGGGATAAAGTGCAGGAAAAAGGAGAAATAACAGAAAAAATGACACTTTTATTAACAAAGGTTATATAAATTCGTGCATAATTCCTCAACATGCACAGGTTTTCCGTGGGAATTGTGAAGGAAATTCATCGACGGTACATCGAAATTCCGTGGATATATAGAATCCGGAATAGGGATGCTCTTAAAATTAATAACAGACTTGGAACTTGACTTGTGTAGGAAAGTTGGTGACTTTTTCGAACTACTCGATAAATTCAGTTGAGTTTACAAAATTTTCACTACATTTTTGGATTGTTGCATTTTTTGAAATTATAATTTCTTTTGAGGAAATAGGCAATTTTACGAAATTCCTGACTGGAGAATTTTCGATTTTTTTTTTTTTTTTTTTGGATTTTAGGATTAGACAAGAAAAAATTAGATTTGAAATAACTACAAATTTTCGAATGGAAGAATTTCATAGACGAAATTTAGAAGATTTCAAATTCTGTTTTGGAAATCAAAAAATACAAGAATTAGCTTAAAAAATTGTCAAAATTGACTATTTTCGAATTGCGGAATTTTTGAATGTTTGGAAATCCGGAAATTGCTGATCGAAGAAAAGTCTCAGAACAAAGAAAACTCAAAAGTCAGAAAGTATAGTTGTAAAAATTTAGGTATACTCAAGTTCATAAACTCGTAGATTTAGAAAAGTTCAAACTGAACATATTTCGCAGACGAGAAGCTTTTGTTTCGAAATTCAGAGATTCTAAAATGAATTTAAAAAACAAATACCAAAACTCAACAACAAAAGTAACAGAAAAAACCCTGAAAGTTCCAAAATTAAATTATGCCATTTGGTTTTTAAAAACCTCAAATAGTAGAATTATGAAAAATTTCCAACTCAGTAAAAAATTTCTTATCCTTAAATTTTAAGGAATCTACAAAGAAATATTTTCACTTCAATTTATTAGACACTCACAAATTGAAACTTTCGAAGTTGTCAAAATTTGCGTTTCAAATAGAAAAATTGCAAAATACGAAAAGATGAAAATTTTTTGAAAGGCACGGATCCAAAAGCCAAAAAATACCGAATCCAGATAAGTCAATCAACTAAAAAAAAACGTGAATAATTCCTACATTGAAAAATCAGCCAGCTAAACGTGCACAAAAGGCGCTAAAAAAGCGATAAGGTTAAATTTATCCCTCTTTTTTCTAATAGAAGAAACGATCTCATTAAATCAGCGTCTAGCAACTCCCCCTCCCCCTCGAATACCCTCAAAAAGCCCACTATTGTCATTCTGAAGCTTAAAAGATTTCCGAAAACCTTATAACAATTCACCAACTTCTTATAAGGTACTTCACTTCTTATAAGGCACCTTATAAAAACTTGGCAAGTCCTTGAAGAGTTGTAAGGTAACCTTTAAAGCGATCGAAAAAATTTTCAAGCGACCTTATAAAATTTAAACAAACAAGGTTTGAAAAAACCTCGTAAATAATCTTGGAAAAGCTTAAAATTTTCCTCCAGTCTTCTAAGGTCGCCTTACCAATTTTTCGATAACTAATAACTTTTCCATAACTTTTCGAAAACTGACAAGGCTGCATAAGAATTTTCCAAAATCTCATAAGGTTTTCGGAATTCTATAAGGTCCAGCGGAAAATCCCAAGGTCAGAAATGCCAAAATATAGCGACGCTCGAAAAATTCAAAAAAGGACTTAAGATTCCGTGAGGTGTAAAAAAATCGGTACAAAAGTCGTAGAAAAACTGGATAAGTGCAATCAACGGTCATGACACGTGCGAATGTTTAATGACGGAGGTTCGTGTCATGCGGCTTGACCCAGGTTGACCTTTTTTTCGTTGACCTTGTATTCGTTGGGTTTTCTGGAAAGTGAAAATTATTGCTCCACCTTTTTTTTGGATTTCGAAAAGAAAAAGAAAAAAAATGTTCCCCCAAGCGAGTCGGCTTGGCAATCCAAGTCATCAAAAAATGTTCTTCTTTTAATATCACATCGAACTTTCCGAAGTCCCATGAAAATCTGAGGAACACAACAAAATGACGAATTTTTTTAAAAAGGCATACTTTTTATTGATGATTTTAAAACTTACGAAAAACACCGCAATTTTACGTAAGTTTCAAGGTTTTGAGTTTTTCAACAAATCGAACATGTTTTAATAACCTGGAAAGAGGGTTTTTACGAGGTTAGTTTAGGTTAGTCGAAGCTTTGTGAGCGTTCATGCGATGCTGCGTGTTCAGCGATTGGTGCAATTAGCCCACGCGATTGTTCTATGTGTCGTACCTCCGTGCAAATTTAGCATCTTCTTTGGCATGCGCGTGCAGCTGTTGTTGTGGTGGCTAGTGGGATATAGTGTTTTGTGGATAACGGGTCATACCTGTACAATATGTAATGTTGGATGATGAAGAGTATGTCGAAGGCCACCGAGAAGAGGCCAAGGCCGAATTTCGTGGGGTCCCCGAAAATACTTTCCCAGTCATCTGCGCAAAATTGACAAATTGACAAATTCGTGAAATTTCCCATCGGAATATTGACATTTTTTGACATTTTTTTCGGCACACTTTTCAGTGGACGAATTATACATTATAAAATCGAAATCTTAAACTCTTGGAGTTGAAAAATGTTCGCTACAAAACTCGGAAATTTTAAATTTCAAGTTCTCAACTGTATGTTATATTCTAGAATTGGAAAAAACGAAAAAATTTAAGATAAATTGTGAATTATACAATCGGAATGTTAAACTCTTGGAATTAAAGAATGTTCGTTATAACACTCGGAAATTGCGACTTTTAAATTTTCAACTGTATAATATATTATTATGTTCTAGAATGTAAAAAAAATGTAATCTTGTCACAAAGAATTGAAATTCAACGTATTATAAAATGTTGACGTTTCCCAGATCATTCAACTATGCTTAGAGTGTAACACATCGAATTTAATGTCTCAAAAAGGAGATCAATTTTTTCCCGCTACTTGTGTCAGTACCATAATTGATCGCGTTGAGTATCATTTGTTGCATGGACAAAACGCCGCCGACGAAATCCAAGAAAATATTGCCGATGCTCCACCCGACAGTGCTTTGTCTTTTGTAATTGTAAAACGCTTGCGGCACATATTTTATCAGCGTTATCGCGAGCTTGACATAACTGCAACTGTACAGGAAATCCAGCCACGCTAACGTAGACGTCCACGCCATGATCGCGGTGATAACGATGAAAATCGCGAACGCCGCGTGTATGAATCTCGCGGTCGTGGAAACTCTCTGATTTCCCCTCTGGAAACATTCAAAACTTAGCTCTCGTTTCTATGTTTAGTAAAACTCCGGCCATAATAATAGTATGCTTTTGTAGTAAGTTTTTTTGCAAAATCGAGAAAATCTGAAAATTTTTACAATTTTCGCAAACTTTAGACACGTTTCAAGCATTTTTAGAATACTGCATACTATTGTGAGGAATTTACATTTACGTCTTATGGGAATTTTGAAATTTCGAGTTATTTTTTTCAGCGCGGATACAAAATTATTTCAAGATTTGAAAATGTAAAAATTTGACTATTCATAATGAAGCTCATTTAATTATGCAATTTCATGAAATTCGTAGCAGACACATTCCTATTTCTGTAATAAACCAATTGAAAAAAAAAATCAAACCTCGTAAATAAAACACTGAACAATCGTAACAGCGGTTGCAAAAATGGCGTGCACCGCGAAAAAAACGTCGTTTATCTGAACGGGGTTCAATCCTCTCGGATGACGATGAAAATATTCCTCCTGAAAAAGATGCGAAAAACAGTTGAATAATTACGAATTGAAAAAACAAATGTGGAAAAAGACCCTAAGGTAAGGGTGGGTAATGCAATGCCGCCATCGTGTGGGTATTATCCATCCAGTCTATTTATTAATCCGTTTGCGATCGAAACTCAACAAAATATTCCTCAACACGTAGCTTATTGTCCAAGAAACTTTTTCACGAATATTTTTTTGAGTTTCGATCGAAAACAGAAAAGCAGATGAATAAATAGACTACAGGATGTAAATAGCCACACGATGGCGGCATTACCCACACTTACCTTAGTAGACATGCAAAACTTACGTCAACAGTTTACGTGAACAATTATTCACGTCATTTTTACGTAAACTTGATGCAAACATCGTGTCAACGGTTTATGTAGCACCAATGTTACATCGTGTTTGCAACATGTCTACTAGAGCGTAAAATGAAGAAAAAAGAAAAACCTCAATTTCCGGGATGTAAAGTAGTCCGCAATTAAAAAGCGCGTACATGAAGAAACCGACTAGATTGAGGGAAAGAAAATCGAAGCTCAATCCAACGACGCTTTTGCGTTTGTAATTCGTGTATATTTGGGGGTAGAAACTGACGCTCCAGGCGAGAAAATAGATCCATCCTACAACGGAGCTCACGTGGTAGAGCACGGTCGAACGTTCGACGGTCACTCTGACGAAAGCGTCGGAAAAACTGCGGGAGATTCAATTTTTTTATTATTTCAGAAAAAACGCCAGCTTTTCCACTTTTCCACTTTTCCACTGTTCTGATGAAACGTGGGAAAAACTGCCGTCTTTTTCGAATTATAGAAATTATAGGAATAGATCGTATGTCTCGTTGAAAAATCCGGATTTTGAATTCGCGTGCTTTTTTTCATCACTGGTGATTGAAAATTTTCAAATTTTCAAATTCAATGATTGCGTTACGAAGTCTCGAACTTTCCAAAATTTTCGAAATTCTCCAAGTATCAAGACGGGAAAAGATAATATTTTTACAACTTTTTCAACGCTTCGAATTTATTACATTATTCAACTCAAATTCCTTTACCCTGTCACTTTTTTCAATTTTTTCAATATAATTTTTTTCTATAATATTCATTTTAGTGATTTTTGTTTATTTTGATAAATGGAAAATTTGACAACTTTTAATGTCTGAAGATTCGAACTTGGAAGTTCAATGTCAAAAAATTCCAAGTCAAGATATTTGGAAATTTTTATTCAAATTCGGAACAAGTTACGAAGTGGAAAATTATATGGATCAACATTTAGGAATTTTTAAACTGTAACTTAAAAATTTGAGATTTTTGACAGCTTTTCTTTGTATGACTGCAAATTCAGTAATGACAGAGTTGAATTTTGGAATATTCTTGAATACTTGATAAAATGATTATTTGATCAGTTTTTCGATTCAATCATTCGCGAATTTTTGTATTCAAATTTATCAAATTTTGATATAGACAACTGAAATGGAAAAAATTAAGACTTTTCCAGAAAACTGAAAATTGCGTAATTTTAGAATCCAAACATCGTTCAAAAATCTAGGATTAGAAATTCCCAAGTTTTTCAAGTCGAAAATCCCATTCTACAAAAATTTCTATTATCCATTATCATTGTATTCAAATTTGGAAATGTAAATTTAACAATTCGGAAATTCGAGCCTAAAAATCCAATAATTTGGAATTAATTATTATAGAATTTGAAACATCGGAATTCGTGAACTTCGAGGTTCGGACTGAATTTTGAAATACATCGTATTTCAACAAAGTGAAGTCACAAATAAAAAATTATGAATGAAAAATGTAACTTTCGAAATCGAATCAATCGAAAGTAAGCAAAAAAATTTCCAAAAGAAACATTCTCAAATTGAAGAATAAACTAATTCATATAATATTTCGAAGTGGAGTGTGAAATTTGTGGCTTTCAAATATTAGAATTCGAAAATCTCAAAAATTCATAAATTAAAATAACTGAAAAATGTCAAATTCGTACTTTAAATCAAGTTTCTCGACCTCGTCCCTTGTAACAATAATGATCTTGTAAAATCCCATGATCCGGCATCAAAAACCACTGTCACGCCAAAAAAAAACGTATTTCCGAAAAAGTGTCGAAATTTTTTCAACTCGCGCAAAACATGGTTTCTTCTCCAAAACTTGACCGAGACTAAGCGGATTACGAATATTCGCTCAATTGGCAATTAAAGGTCGCGAGGGTATCAGGAAATGCGTTCGGAATAATGAAATTGACCGATAAGAAAATTTTCGAAATTTCGCGATAGTCCTGGAGCTTTTTTTTCCAACAATGTTGCATTATGAATTAATTCATGGGAAGATGAAATTCAATTGGGACGTATAAGAAAATTAATTTTTTTGGCGTCTTTTTCGTGTTCGTGTTGAGTGTTAATCACCTCGAGTTTGTTTTCAGGAGATAAAAATTGCTCATTTCCACTCGTCTGTGGGGGAGAGTTTGGGTAAACAACGAGAGGAATTTTTAGGATTTCAATGCTTTGGAGTTTTCATGATTTAATGGAATTTTTCGTTGATTTAAAAATGTATTACAATTAGTGCAGGTTAGTAGGATGAAACTGAGGAAAAGAATTTGCGGAATGAAGCTTCCAATTTTTTCAATTTGAAACTGAATCCGAAATTTGTGGATTAGGGAAAATAGAATTCGAACATTCGAATTTTTAATGATCTTTTTGGTCGATTTAATCATGTATTTTGAACAGTGAAAGTTAGTAGGACGAAAATTGAGGAGAAGAATGAAGAAAACATTTTTTTGAGCTTCGAAATTCAAAAATTTTTTAGATTTCAAAAAAAAAAAAAAAAAAAAAAAAAAAAAAAACAATGAAAAAGTCCACGAAATATGCATGTAACGTGAAACTTTTGTTTACTGACGTCGTGACCGAGGGCGTGACATTTGCACTCAGTACAGCGCGGCCAAGATCCAAGCCCACGACAGTAATCTCCCATTCCAGATTTTGATTTTGTTTCCCGGAGACGTTGAGGCTTTGCGGGTATATTCGAATGAGTTCCGAGTGTTCTTGCACGTCGAAGCGAACTTGAACGTCTTCATTCAAAGGTTTGCTGAATTTATTCAAAAAGAGAGAAAATCAACATGAACACAATTAAAGGAACAAAAAAAATTAATTAAAAGTGGACGT